>JAUELC010036578.1:0-10270 GCA_031471745.1 Cryptochiton stelleri
ACAAACAATGACAAGATACAAGACAATCACAGGACATAACAGAACGCTACAACAGCTTCTTGTTGCCCCTTAGCTCTTAGATTACCAGGGAAACACGAAGCTCCCACCAACCACCCGCTTAAACCTGAAGACGATTTGAGGAAAGCCTCAATAACGCATCATAGGCGGCTCAAGTTTGATAGACGTGATCGAGTGTATTTAACAGATATAAATTTGTTACGCAAGTAGTCAGCAACCTCACTATTTAAAGTAACATACGCACCCAAATTGTGGGTTCTTTGCGTTATTACAGAATCACATCAGTTACAGATAATTTTCTGAAAAAGTAAAAGTCAGAGGCTTTCCGTTAATTCCATCCCCATATTTGGAGATTAAGTGAAAGTTAAAAAATCACAAAACAAAACTAAAAACTTAAAATTCGGCCAGGATTTTAAATTGAGGAAGTATTAACTTGCTGTCAAATTTGGGACACGCTTCAATATACGGACGTTATTTCAAGTCAATGGTTATTAACCCCGCCCCATTACACGATTCAAAATATTGACTCTTTACAAACAAGGTAATTTAGCGTGGTGGGGTCAAACGCTTTGATGACAAGTCCTATGTATGAAGAAAAATGACTGGCCCTCTTTACGTTGAATTCGAATTATGGCAGGATTTCTCTTTGCTTGTACAAGCTTTGTACCCATTGAATATTTTTGTTTATTTCAACCTTAAAACTTGTTAAAATCGAGGTAATAAAAAATTGATGAAAAACCATAATTTTGGTTGCGTATTTTACTTTAAACATTGATGAGTAAACCTGAAATTCTAGCCTGACATTCAGCGTTTCCATTTCAATTGATCACACAGCTCATGAGCTTGAGCATGACGCGATTTACCGAGAACAATTCTGGGAGTAGAAGTTCATAACAGGTGGAGCAGACCCTATCACAATATTCAAAGTGCGGCAATAGTATTAAACAGAAGAGCTAATGGACTTGTACCTATGTATTTCATAAGTCTCGACATGAGATCTATTTTCTGTGATACTTTGTTACAAAGTCGTGTAAATGTGTGGTGTCCAAGAGAGACAGGAATCCAATACGACAAGAATATTTCAAATCAGTCACACATTCTAGAAGTGTGTCATCAAACGATATTTTTTAAGGGATAAGTTTTGTTCAACTTGTTATGAATGCCAAGTAACATTTCTTTCGTTTTACTAGACAAAGTAGGTTTGCTCTCATCCAGCTGCCAATTTAAACCGACTAGGACCAGCCTTGTCAAAAGGACGGACAGTCGCAATATGATTACAATAAATTTAAATCTACATTATTAAACAGTAAACAACCAAATAACAAAATGTCCAACTACAGGTTAATAAAGACATTTAGGATCGGTGTAAATAAGTCACATAACCTTCAGTACATAAATAAATAAAACTAAAATCAATTTAAAAAAAATTAATAAATACTTACAATACTTACTTTCCCTATATTCTTCACGTTTAAACATGTAAGAAAGCCTAGAGAAATGAACACATAGAACATGATATGGTACTCTCCTCTTTTGATTCTGTTCCCACAAATGATCACGTCACGAACAGTCAGTGTTAGAATTGATCCTGTTAAAATCGATCTGAAACAAATCACGTGTATTTCGATTTTAATTAAATCAACCAAAAAGCAAGATTTCTAAAAAAATAATATCCCGCTGGTATTAATCAGCGCTTTACACAGGACATGCAGATATGGACTAAATACAACTTCAGAATTGAATTCGGGATTTCGGGTATCAGGTTCTTAGTCGGTGTTTGCTAGCAGAAAATAAGATTTGTTTGTTTGATTGTGGTTTTACGCCGTACTTCATGCTATTTCACTCATATGAAGGCGTGTCATCCCAATGGGTGAAGGAAACCACTCTCGACACCACTGACAACAAACGATTGTTTGATTGTTTGATTGGGGTTTTACGCCGTACTTCATACTATTTCACTCATATGAAGGCATGACAGTCCAATGGGTAAAGGAAACCACTCTCGACACTACTGACAACACACGATAGTTTTATTGTTTGATTAAGGTTTTAGGCCGTGTTAAAGGCTATGTCACTCATATGACGGCGTGCCACCCCAATGGGGGAACAGAACCACCCTTGGCATAATTGACAACAAACAATGATAAGAAACAAGACAATCACAGGACGCAATAGGTGGTGCGATAAGACAAAATGCGCATAGTTACAGCGCTAGACACCACAACACGATCTTCGTGTTGACCCTTATATAACTCTGAGAGCACCAGGGCAACATGAAGCTCCCTCAAACCGCCCGCCATATACACTGAAAGACACTTACCCTATTCCATGGCCAATGGCTCCCCAAGATCTGAACACACCGTATTGTTTAGAATTTCCTTCTCCAAGACTCCGCATTGTTACACCTTGTACAGCTGCATCTAGACTCACGAACCAAAACTCTCCAGAGAAGACGATAATTGCCAAGAGAATGATAACCACAGTCAGATGTTCCTGGTCAAATAGCCATGAATTGTATTTCGCTTCAAAGTCTAAAAAACTGAGACGATTTGAATTAACTTGGGTATAATTGTAAAGCGAGTCGTTGAGCTTAATGACTTTTGGATTAACGAGTGTTAAATGCGCAGACTCAACATTTCTAGTCGTACTGAACAAACAATTTCTACCAATGTTATTTCTGCTGTTTTTATATTTTGACTCTTTTCTCGGCGTTGAATTTGAAAACTGTTTGTTAAAAAAAATTATACTAACATTGGACACGGACTCATTGTCCGGTTTCGCGCCTCTACTGGGACATGACTCATTGAAACTTGCTGATGGTAAAAAATCAACTGAGAACATGAAAACTAAGAAAAGAATGGAAAATGCCATCAACGCCTTCCATTCATTTCTGAATTTCGACACTATAGTAGGACTTACAATTCCCGCCAAAAAGCCGCCTACTGGTCTGAAGAATAAGATGGTTCCGATAATGCTTGGGCTTAGTCCCAGTTCTTTCAAATACAGAGGGAGAAAGGAAGCGATGACGCCTACGGATGCAAACATTGAAAAATAAACTGACTTAAGAAATATTTTACTTTTCCTGTCCATTTTAGCATCGGAATTTTCATTCTTGAATAACTCTGTCGTCTCCGATTTAAAATTTTTCTCCGCAATTAACCCTCTTTTAGACCTTTCTTCCTCTTCTGGATAGTTGTCGCCGTTTTTATCTTCTAGTCCGACCGCCATCTTTGTCTTCCCCTGTAGCAATGTTTTTTGCAAAGTTCACTTTTTTTTTTGACACAGCTATATCAATGTCAGATTAAATCAATCCTTGATAAAATGAAATTCAGAGCTTTCCAGTATATAGTTTTACTTTAATTCAAATTCAAAATCTTGCGAATTCAATCCGTGAAGAAGAAAAAAAGCAACTCCGAACTGTCAACTGTTCAAGTTCTTATGTTACATCCGTTTGGCTCAATGTTATCCTTGATACAATGCACACCAAATCTTTCCGGTGTTAACAATTTCTGTTTGGATAGAGTTGCTTTGGTCCCTGGTGAGTCCAACGCTCAAAATTCTAGATAGATTCATAACACGAACATTGCACATACGCTAATGTCATTCCAACCGTCCAGTGCTGTTCAATTGCTACAATTGTAGCGGCAACAGATTTGATCATGACCAAGGTCGTCACAGCGATTACAATACGTTACAAGTTATTGTACAGCAACACACACTGTCTTAATGTCTCCGTGACATCTATTAGGACTTATGTTCAATGCATTAGGGTCAAACGTTAACTATATCCCATGTAAAGATTTGTTTGTTATTAATATGCGGAATCCAACAGCCTCAATTGAAATCCAAAACACGGAAGGTCCATCGTTCTTTTACAACATTACCTCTCCGCTTGATGTGGTAAAACTCTCGTAAAGTTTATAACAGAACGGATAAGTATACAGAAACAAATTCACTTTCAATTTTAAACTAAAGAAAAGTGCTGTTCTCCGGTCACCAGGCCACGAAAAGTTTTAAATGTGTACTCTGATAGACGAAAACACACACATATACAATACGGTAAGGGTGCCGTTGACATTTCTCTACCCTCTATATCATCGTCATGCTGTCAATTTGTTTCTGAATAACAACAACGCTAAACTGTGCCCCAGACTCCGTTGTAGATATACTGAACCGGTTTCTACCTGCGGCAAATTGTTTTCCAAATTGAACAGCCAATCGTTGAATTGTTTTTCAAATAGGCGTTTGTAAGGCCCTCATAACAGATTGTACTTTAAAACATGACGCAAGTTATTTATGGGGAAATGATTAGCCTGTTTTGCAATAATACATATATTTCGTGTGTTA
Source organism: Cryptochiton stelleri (assembly GCA_031471745.1). Classification (NCBI taxonomy): domain Eukaryota; kingdom Metazoa; phylum Mollusca; class Polyplacophora; order Chitonida; family Mopaliidae; genus Cryptochiton; species Cryptochiton stelleri. The sequence goes on from JAUELC010036578.1 coordinate 4,366, forward strand.
AGTAGACCATTAGCTGACAGATAATAATTATGTGGATAAACCAGATACTGTTTCAAAACATGTATTTATGCCAGACTGGTGTATGTCACTGGTGCAAAATATGGCATTGATTCTACTGTTATTTTAAAATCCCGTGTCGTTTACTTATATTATGGGGATAACGTAGCTTAAATAAACTCACTTTTCCACTATCATAGGGACCAGTAAGACATCACGCTTTATATAAACGCCCTATATATTTTTGTATAAAGGAAGAGAGAAAACATTGCTTGCCTCCAACGGGATTCGAACCCGGAACCTTTAAGTTTCAGGCCCAACACTCTTCTGACTGAGCGACAGAGGCTCAGTGTCACGACAGAATGCTTCCCGAATTCCAACCCAGTGAAGGCTGTTTCTCTCTCTACATAAAGCACTGACACAGGGACGCTAAAGTAGCATCTTTGTTATGTAGATATCACTCACAATTGTTTTTTGCTTGAGTAAATCCTAAAGCCTGGTTATATAAATATGCATATTTGGTCTATGTCAGTCCTGTATAATCTTCTCGAGACAAGGTGGGTCCAGACGTGAAACTCTACTCCCCACCTTGTCACGCTTGGGCCGTATTTCTTGTCAAACAAGGAGGAGACAACCCCTCCTAGTTCCAGTGATCGGCAATACAAGCTCGCACCTGGCCATGGTGCCATATATCTCTCTGCATATAGCCCGAATAGTGAAGGACATTACACTTTTATTTAACGTAATAAGGCGGAATAAAGCGGAAATTCCATATCCCCACTCTAACAGACAATCAAGAATAAGCATAATTGGAGCCAATGGTAGAACAGAATGACGTCTTTCTCTGCTGTTTATCATAATATTCCGGCAGAGGCTATACACTGTTTCAAAAGTGATACATGTATTTGATTGGTGTTTGCAATATCTCCATTTTACTTTGATCTGACCGCCGAAATTAAGGCACTAAGCGTGGCAAGGGAGGATACAGAGTTTATGGGGATATATCATGCCCTGCCTCGGTAAGATGTGCCTGTATATTCTGTTAGTGCATCAATTAAATTATTCACATTACAGACAGTTTAAGTTTCGTTTTTAACTATTGGTACATGTACCATTGTTTATCATTCTAACTCTATGTTATTTACGATCCGTGTGCACATACACGCTGCATGTATCACACAGCGTTGTGGATGTACGCTTGAGGTGTCTAGAGGTCAATACGTCTACACATAAAGTTTTGCTTGATGATTTAATAAGGTAATTTTACAAACTAACTATTCTAATGTTTCTATGCTTGAAGCAATATCGGAACCGCGGCCACGTTTGTAGGTAAAATAAATCACGAATATTTGTATTTTATTTGAATTAAACGGAGTTTAAATCCTCCGTATCGGTAATAGTTGACTGACAATAACCTCGAGGTCGTCATTTTGAAAGTCGTCAAAACGTTCGACTGACTCGGGTTTTGGTTCGGATTCAAAACAACGTCAGATGTCATTTGCGTGAAACTAAGCTATTTGTTTGTCATAAACTCCTAATCAGATCACTGGTTTTGCGATTTATCCTAACCTATACATGTGTAGGTTATCTTTTTTTTTGTAATTACTGCATCATGACCATGCATAAGTTTGTTTGATTTAGGTTTTACGCTGAAGGCCTAGTTTAGGTTATTTCACTTATACGACGGCGTGCCAGCTCAATTGGTGAAATAAAATAACCCTCGACATCACTTGGCAACAAACAATGACAAGACAATCACAGGACAGTAATTTACAGTGTTAAACGCCACAAACAGATCGGCTCTGTGTTGCCCCTTGGCTATGAGGGCACCAATGCAAAAGTAAGCTCCCACCAACCGCACGCCCACTTACAATTAATTCCGAACCTTAAATGTACATGAGTGTTTGTAAAGAATACGCCCTGATTACCACCTGGGCGCTTGAAATAACAAATTCACAAAACGCCACGTATTACAGGGATGCTATAAATATCTTGACTTTAACTGTTCAACAATACTGAATGACGATAGGCGTATACATTAGTAACATTGGGTTCAGTGGAAAGCCACCATTACAGTGCATGCGCATACGTATCGTGTTTGAACTGCTTATATAAGCGGTAACAGATACGATACAGTCTGGGATGAAAACTCCAAATATAAGCTTGTTTGTTTGTTTGTTTGATTGGGGTTTTACGCCGTACTTAAGGTTACTTCACTTATATGACGGCGTGCCAGCCGAATGGGCGAAGGAAACCACCCTCGATGCCGCTGGCAACAAACAATGACAAGATACAAGAAAATCACAGGACATAACAAAACGCCACAACAGCTTCTTGTTGCCCCATAGCTCTGATAGCACCAGGGCAACACGAAGCTCCCACTAACCACCTGCCCAAATATAAGCATACCTCTACCTGTAGGCCTACCTTAACCCGAGACAACCATTTCAATCGTATTTAAACCCTTTTCGTTATTTAATTAAATATTCACGATATTGTTCTATTCATAAAATAGACACTATTATGAAAATTCAAGACAAATTATACTCTGGCGGACAATTTTTTCAGTACGAGGCCGCCATTTTCGTTCAAAGCATCGATCAGATAGGGTAGAGAAATACTTTATATTAATCTGAATAATTATTCAAAGCGAATGTCTAAATTATAAATGCTATAGATCACAAATGTTCAATGAAGACCTAGATCGGTTTAACTCGAGGTCAAATACCTATAATCACGCATTTAAGGTTAAAGATTTAACAATGACACACGGTCTGAGTCGTTGAGTTTAGGGGCTTTTCAAGGACTGAAACATCATAGCTAACATTTCTGAGCTGTACTGTTTGAGGAAACACAAATCAATAGATTCAGATTGACCGCTGAATAATGTTAATGTGCATTCAACATGGTTCTAGTTGGCATTTCAAGCAGAGTTATTGCAAGTCGCTTTAGGTGCCCTCAGTCAACAACCATTAGACTCCATGGAAGTTTCAAGCAGACGGCAATCACGAAGCGTCGTTTCGGTGAGAGGAACCTGATGGAGGGATCGTCTCCATGATGGGAACCACGAGGGATGGTGTACGTGACGGGAACCGCGAGGGAATGTCTTTGTGATGGGAACCATGAGGGATCGTCAGCGTGACGGAACCATTAGGGAATGTCTGCCTGACGGGAACCACAAGGGATCGTCTGCATGACTGGAACCACGAGGGGTCGTCTGCATGACTGGAACAACGAGGGTTCGGAAACCCCGAGGGATCATCTCAATGATCACAAGAGCTTACATAAACATGTTGTATACCTGCCCATATAATCGCCACTTCACATTTAACGTCATCTCATTTTTGTCCAAATCGTCTATCTCCGGTAACTTCTGTACCCTTCGATTTACGGCTTTTGGGCATTGAATATCATGAGTGAAACATCTTTCAGACGCATTTAGAAGCTGATGAGATATACAAAGCAAGACTTTTATGGATAAAAATAATAAATATAAATATAAATAAATTGTTACACATAAACGTCTGGATTTGTGTCATTAGTTTAAATAATAAATAGTAGAGGACCCAAAGTAGAATCCTGGCCCACACCACAAGTCATTTACTTTTCCAAGGTGTTTTACCACTAAATGTTGTTTTCTTAGCTTTTGTTTTATTTAAATAACTAAGGACTAAATTTGATTTATATTTCTGAATCCGTAGAACTAGATTATCCTAAGTATAATAGTATACTTAACGTAATCGAAGACTGTTTAAAGATCTAAAAAAAAGCTAAACAAACCAAACCAAAAATGTCTTACAAATGAAGCTCAGCTTGAAATGATATTATTACTATAAGTATGGTTTTGAGATATGCGAAACCCTCACCCAACAAGAGGGGTCAATGACGACAAGAGCTTACACGAGTCTTCTGTTAACCTTCCCATATAAACACCACATCACATTTGCAGTCATCTCATTCTTTTTTTCCAAAATCGCTTATCTCAAGGAACTACGACCCCTTCGATTTACGGCTTTTGTGTATTGAATAACCACCTTTAAGGCCATTTGCGTCATATTTTTGGCGCTGCAGGCAAAACTTGCATCCTATGGAGATCTTATAGGAAATCAAGTACATTCCAGACAAATACAAATCTACATATAGCAGGTTACAGCAGAGACAAAAATAGAACTATTTAGCAAAACATTAGGTAGAACCGACCAATGCCACTAAAGAATCAAGTCATGTGAGAGGGATGAAATGGCGGCATAGGTCGATTTTGAACTTCATTAAAAAATGACTACTCCTAAAATACAATGTCCATGGCCGACGTAAATGAATAGGCCGTTTTATACAAATGGAAATCATCTGCATATTAATAATAATACAAGTAATGTACTATTTACTATCGATATCTAATAAAACATGTTGGTTATCTCTAGGATTCAGAGATATTCCAAAAAAATACACAAGTTTATTTTAAGATCGTTGTGATTTTAAAATAACAGAAATATTGAATCACTTATTGTTTAGTTGATTGGTGTTTTGCGAGGTACTGGAGGTTATTTCACTCATATATCCGCGGCACAAGCCTAATAGTTTAAGAAACCATCACTCAGATTTAGATGACATGTTTTTTTGTTTGATTGGGGTTTTACGCCGTACGGAATGTTAATTCACTCATGACGGCGGCGCCAGTAAAAAAGTTTAAGAAACCATCCTGGACGCCGTTGACAAGAACAAGGAAAAGATACACCACAACAACAACCACAAGACCCAAAACATGATGCAATCAACATGATGCAATAAAACAAAGTGTGCAAATTGACATTGCTTGGCGTGACAACATCTCAGTTTGGTGTTTCCATGACACAGGGACCACCCACCAACCGCGCGATAATGCTTGAGCGGTACTGGTACCTGTGTGAACACATACAGCTTAGTATGGATTTGTTTGTTTGATTGGGGTTTTACGCCATACTTAAGGTTATTTCACTTATATGACGCCGTGCCAGACAAATGGGTGAAGGAAACCACCCCCGACGCCACTGGCAACAAACAATGACAAAATACAAGACAATCACAGGACATAACAGGACACCACAACATATCGGCTTCGTGTTGCCCCTAAGCTCTGAGAGCAACAGGGTAATATGAAGCTCCCTTCAATCGCCCGCCAACACTTTTGAAAACTACTAGCTAATAAGGTATTTTCCGTTAGTTTCCAAAAAACACACAATTAATTAGATTTAGACCACTGCTGGCTAAAAAGGTCCATCGGTCTCTCTCTAAACCTTGCAAAATACATTCGGTATAGCTAAACAAGTTTGGGGTCTCCAAAATGTTTGAGAAACACAGTTGCAAATAATGCATAATATGACCTATAATGCATACTTTTCTACGTTAATTTTGATTGATTAATAGTTTACAGATAATTGCTCAATTATCCTTGTTGGCCATAAATCCTTAGAAAATATGCTAGTTGGCATGATGGCTAAATTGATTGCCTGCTTGTTTGATTTTTTGTGTAACGTCGTACGCAAGGTTATTCCACCTCCCTGTCCGACAATTGCTCCGGCGAGATTTGCTCAAGCGGCAATTACTCCGAAAACCGACAATTGCTCCGCGGCAATTGCTCCGACGATAATTGTCGACAGGTGATGGTGTCAAATACAGCAGGCCAATATTGGGGTCGAAGGAAATGTCACAGGAGTAATTGTCGCCGGACCGAATGTCGGTGGGGCAATTGTAGTCGAAGCAATTGTCGTCTGAGCAGTTGCCGCCGGAGCAATTGTCGTCGGAGTAATTGTCGCGGAGCAATTGTCATGGAGCAATTTTCGCCGGAGCTGCTGTCGTCGGAGCAAATGTCGCCGGAGCAGTTGTTGTGAATTCATTTCATTTATATGATGACTTTGCGTTGGCGGTTAGC
>JAUELC010036689.1:0-12777 GCA_031471745.1 Cryptochiton stelleri
CTCTGCGACTAACAAAGAATGAGTTTGGTGTGAATTAAACAGATTTGAACAAAATGTTGTAATTCTAATGCAATAAAGAAACTTGATGAGGAATACGTATAAATTGCTAGAATGTAGATTTGACCGTGCCAAAAACATGGTTTCACGATGACTGACATTAAAATGTTAACTTCGTTGATGTTGATTTTCCCCCAATCCCTATGCGTCTTTGGATTTTCAGTTTAACTTATGTGGGAATTAGACAAACTATATAAATTTGAATATCAATATCCTCAAAACATTTGGGTCTGTTCACACAACATTTTAAACCGTCTCATATCTAACATGGTTTATTATCTAAGCTGGTTCAGAAAAAGAACCGTAAAGACGATCAGTGTCTAAACTGGCTCTAAGCCTAAGTTTTTACAAGATATGCGTGAACCGTTTGTGTGAGTTCAGCGTATATTGTATATCCGGGGCATTTAAGCCATGTTCCTTTACAAGAGCAAGTTAGGCCGGTTTAAATGTTGAAATGGGCTCTAAGCCACGCAGGTAGCGGGGAGAGTTACACCAGCTTAAAAACACAGGGCGTGCATTCGCACTGGCAACGTCAAATCGGCTTTAAGCCTCTTTGGCATTTAATCCGGTTTAAATGTTGCCGTGTGAACGGGCCTTATGTCATCAGGCTGATGAACCTTGTGGCGTCACTTCATTTACCTATGAATCCCTGGTAATATATTTGTCACACAAAAGTTATAACAGTGTTCTAACTGTTTTGATTACCCATCTACCTTAACATGACTGATGTCGATAGTTCAGGTTCAGATACGTTATTGATGTGAGCATATGTATGTCCCTGGTCCAAACACATATAATTGCATAACAGTTTTGGCAGATAGTGATGAAATATTTATAATTGATTATGGTAAGGCCAACAAAAGTACGTTTGATAAGCGTGGGAATAAACAGAGGGAAATATATAATGGTCTGATGAATTTTGTTCGTAACTCCTCATATAACTGACTAAAAACCATGACATGATATTGATCCTCTGTACATCCTAATGAACAAAAACGTCATATCATTTCGTTGCTGGGTAACCTATTGTTACCATGTCTACTGGTTTCGATTCTTAAATAATGAGACGATATTCTGACGGTCAACGACCTGCAGCACATCGTACCAGACAAGTAAGAACTGTTATTCGTCAAGATGTCTCCCTAAGGATTGATGTGTTTACATGGCAACAGCTGTTTTGTATCTTTGCAAATGTTTCATCCATTTGCTAACGTTTCTCCAAGCAGTTACGGTTTGTTTGGTCAGTTTCCCTGGTTGGGCTATTAAATTAATGGGATTTGTTACCGATGAGTTATTTTTTCCCGTCGAGAAATGGCTTCATTTTATTGCTTCGCTGGAAACAACATCAATGTATTTCATAGCACAAAGGATGATTTTTTAAGCTTCCATTTATTGTTACAATAAAACATGGTTTGGTGTAAATAGTTAATAAAATATCGATTGTTTATCGCGATCTGCGCCGGAAAATCAGTTATATATTATATCTTGGCGACTGTGACCATAGTTCACTGATATAATAAATAATAGCCGTTTTACACCAATGCCAATTATCCGTATCCAATCTAACAAACAATATGAATTTGACTTTCTGCTCAAATATCTTGACCGTACAAACACTGACTCAATTAAGATTCTGTCATGGAAATGAAATGAATAAAGACAAATAAAAAATGATGGTCGACAAAAACCCTTTCAATAAGAATGTATCAACGTATCTTGACGCCTAAAGCCATCCCGGTCACGATGTGACGTCTATAATAACCTATCATTCATCTTGCTGGTTTGGGGTCAAATTGATACGTAATTGAAAACAAGTTTACGTGGGACCTGTAACACCAGGCTGGTTATGTAAAAATGTCAAAATTATTGCACAATGACTTATGTCCTGTGCATGCTTGCCTTATATCTAGTCTCTGTTTGTTGCCAGTGGCGTCCAGTATGGTTTCCTTCACCATTGGACGGACAAACGTCATATGAGTTTAATAACCTTAAGTACGGCGTAAAACCCCAATCAAACCCACAAACAAATAAATCGGTAAGCCAACTTTACATTGTTTGTTCCTTAACAGAAAGGTCTACTGGAAGATTGTTTCAGCTATCTTAACTGTACTTAGGAACGTGTCTGTTGTGAAAGATTTCCAAATAAACTAAACTAAATGTGAGTAAAAACTGTATTACAAAATTGCGTGTCACCGTTGTACATTGTAAAGAATATGCGAATGTGTACGGTCTCCTTTATACACATGCACTTTCTACTTTCCGATACTAGAACTGCTCCGCATACTATCGGAAACAATTTAAGTTCATTGGCAATACAATTTCAATCAATCTGACAGATCATGTATACTTTAGTGAGGGCATCATGTTCCCAGCGCAGTCATGCTGTCATGAATTATCACTGGAGGGACATTGTTTTTCCAAGAGAGTAACACACTTCACACTTTACTGTTGTGTTAGTGTGGCTATTTACTGTTGGAATGCATCGCCGTCATATAAGTGAAATACCCTTGGCACGGCGTAAAGAAAAAATCAATCACGTTATGGTGTGCTATAATTATCGGATAAACGTAGTGAGGGCTGTTAAATAGTTAAGTTGTTATCCACACTTTATAACTATAAAACATCTCTCACGGATTAACGGATTAGAGAGAATGCAATATTAGGAAGATTCATTTGGGAATGCACTAATCTACCTAGGGGCCACTCGTCTGCATAATAAGCTTTAAGAGATCTTTGACATTAACAAACTACAACGGCGTATATAAGAAAGTTGGTTTGATCGAGTTATTCACACTGGACGATGCAACGTCTGGTCGCTGTTTTATGACTGTAAGTCACATCTGAAACAAGAGTTTAAGTAATCAGATATAACATCTGTTCTGTGTACCGTCAAAATAAGTTGCAGATGAGTCCTCAATATAAATTGAATACTGTCATAAAGTACGTTCCAGCAAAGCACACAGACATATATGATTATCAATTCAATACAAACGATAAAAGTACGCACCCAGTGTTGATGGATTGCCCAAAAAGTTGCAAATATACGCACAACATTTTCTAAAGCCACCTTGGATGCCAACCGGTTCCCAGTCACACAAGCAGTATCATAACAACACTCACTGCTGGCAGAAGATAAGAAAATTAGTTACAATGAATTGAATAATGAAATTTCACATTTTGTTACAGATATTATAACACAATAATTAAATTACAACAACCTCAAAGGTAAAAGTTGATGCACCGTAAATGTACAAAGAAAATGCAGATGCCTCTTTGTTACCTCTATAAAGCCAATGAAATTTGCTCCAAAACTCGGTTTAAGTGTGTTATAAATATGTTGAGCTTTATAGAAATTTTAGATTGGCCTCACCACCTTCACACTATGTGGATTTTCTGAAATTTTTCGATCTCGATTGATTGATGATTGGTTAGTGTTTAACGCCATGCTCAAGTATATTTCACTTATATGACGGCGATGTACTCCAACGGTAAATAACCACACTAACACAACCCATAAAATGTGAAGTCTTTTGCTCTTTTGGAAAATTAATGTTCCTCAAGTGATAAGTAAAGACAGCATGACTATGATCCGAACCTGCTGCCCTTAGCCAGAGGGCATTTAGTTGTCGAGATGAAAATCGATGGATTTTTCTATTTCAACAAACGTCCTTGTTGATCCACACTGAACTATTAAGTCTCCATTGAGAGGTTTTCGAGAAACGTTTAAGACACTCAAAGCGGCTTCCAATTGGAATTTGTTCAAGCTATATATATTGCTCCGAGGCGAGTTTACAGTGGATGTTTTTTTCCGACTATCAGCAGATCCTTTGATGACCCTCAGAAAAAGAATTAACCGGCTTTCAAACCACTCCAACATGACACTGAGTGGAAACACTGGAATAATCATGGACGCCGTAGGTAACCCACCAGTCCTGTTACCGAGGGTATCAGAGATGAGTGTTTCTCCTACTTGACATCATGTGTTCTAATACTCACACATGCAACCAACAACCTCTAGTTTAGGAGGTGTTAAGTACCGTGATAATCCATATCCGTAACACAACACATGATACTACTTGTATATGCAATGAGTATCAATAGCAGCTTTGGCAATTTTAGATAATGGTGTTCAGCACGGATACGTTCCAGCCAAGTTCACCAGTCCTTACGCAATACTTATATCTGCAGACCACCTGACTGTCTAACTGGCTTCACACGGCTTTATATCACTCATTTCGTTCCAATGCTCGGTGTAAAGCTGAAGGAGTCCATCTTCTTCTGATTTATTGGTTTAGACACTGAAAGTGAAGGTTAGGACAGCTTTATCCTCAGAGGAAAGCGGTAGTGTTTGTCAGTAATAACATCACATCGTCAGGTCAATAAATCCCATAACGACCCTGTCTCTTCAAGTGAAACCAATCGGACAACCGAGGTTATGAACCTGTTTGCACAGATCATCTTGTAATTGATTGGCCCACCTCGACTCTGTTCACACTGATTCCAGTCTGTGGGCAGGTTTTATCACCGACAACTGTAATTCAATTACTGTGAAAAATAGCCAGCAAAAGGCATTTCAATAGAACCATTGTGTTAAAGGCCCTATCTGTTTGTGTATACGCGTGTTGTAATGTTTCCCATATGGTAGATCTAGTATAGACCCATAAACTTATCAACGTCGTGCTTGGATTAAAAAGTCATCCATAAAATTAGTATCAGAAGTCTATTAATGCAACGCCCATTGTACCAGTTCAACGGCATTGTGGTTTTTGACCAACTTTTAAGGTGTTATGTGACGTACATGTAGGATGTGCAGAATATATTATATTTAACCATTAAGCGCAATTTGATTGTCAAGATCAGATAGGGGATCCTGGGTAATAAACTTATAGCTGAAAGGGGCTACATGCGCTATTAAAACCATCAATTTGTAAACATGTCACGACTTCCCATTTAATGACTTATTTGTATATGTAAAATGCATGAACAAACAGAAACTCATTTGTCTAGACAGGTTTAAAATATTTAACCAGGGTCTCCCATGATTCTTCAGGCGCGTTGCGAGTTTTAAACTTCATATACTGCACACTAGAGGGCGCTACTCTTAAAAGCTGTGTATAAAACTGCTTTAATGCCGATGAACTGGACTAAATAGGGCGTTGCCTACTTCTAGTAAAAAGACTTCTGGTAGTATGACTCTAAAACGAGTTAAAGAAATGGTGACTGAACAATTATTCCCTACAAAATATGATACAAATATGGCTTGTTTGTGAATGAGACATCATGAATTGTCAACTCGAGACATTTGATGGCCAACGAAGCGCGAAGAGCGAGTAGAACAGCAACGGTGGAGAGCTGGCAAATCATGATGTCTAATTTTGAGTGTTCTTGCCCTAGTGTTTGAACTTGTGGTATAAGACAAATATTTTCCTGGAGTTGCGTGTAAAACGAATTGTCGCGTCAATACAAAGGGGAGATAAACTTTGACCGAGAGCAAAATAAATGCCATATTAAACGCCCCACCGCGCAATATTACTGTTGTTGCACGACGTCGACAGAAATCACACAACGTCATGATTTCAGCATACCACCTGACTTGCTCTCGACCAAAAAAACAAATTGGTATGAGGTATTACAACATGAGCTGCTATATATTGTTTGGTAGTATTTCTTGTCGAGAAGACAGAACGACGTTCAGTGTACAGTGATAATAGAACTCATTCCCCAACTTCTCTGTGAGATTGAATTCTTTAGCCTCCGAAATACTATATCCGGAACGAGCTTGTATTATTTCATAACTTGTACCTGTTCTGTAAAAAGTCACAAGGTTACACAGATCTTTTGATTCCAAGAGAGTTTTAAACAAATACTGTACTTTTGAGAATGGAACATGATGATTTGTCAGCTCGAGACAGTTTGTGTCCAACTCGCGTTTCACGGTGTTCGAACATCAATTGTCGAGGGCTGATAAAAATCATCATGTTCCTTTCTCAAACATGCAGTATTTGTTTACGTATACTGAATATACTTTTTGTTCAAGATTTGCGCAAAAGAACATTTTCCTTTGCACTATAAAAAAATGCCGCTGAAAACAAAGGGAGGCAATTTGACGGGGAGCAACTCAATTGTGATATTCCAATTAAATTATATAAGTTAAGTGAATGATTGGGTTTTTTGCTTTGTATGCTCGTAATGTATTTGTTTTTCATCAAGTATTTATATACTTGTTATTTAGTTGTGTGAAAGCTTTACACAGTTTTCACGATCGTCTGTTTCACAATTTTAGATTAACTGTTGGTGAGACATTACTGAATGTGTTTAAATAATCAGAAATATGATCCGTTAATATCCAGTTCATAAACAGTAACAACTCCTGAAAGCAATCCTGGAGATCATATTACCGAAACGCTGTTAACACTGTCCAAGAACGATTTAATGGAATCATTAGTTTCTCCACGTTTATTCTCAGTGTAGAGATATATATCATGTGCCAAAATAGGAGAGCATGTACTTGTTTGTTGAAGGAAACTGGTCTATGGCGACTGGAATCTTTACACAGCATTGTGTTAGGAATTGATGTGTGTACAATGTAGAAACTCATTGACCATGGAGTGGTATTGTACCAAAGTCTAAATATCTCTTTTTAATTCTGATCACAGAATTTATCAATGTGAATATTAGATTGTTTAACGACCTAATCAATGTATCTGAAAATTTAATTTCCTTTGGCGTAATCTTTTCAGGATGACAACATATTATATATTTAGGAATTCTACGAGTCCCCCAACCCTGGAAATCCCTGTAGTTGTATGGCATGATTTTGACCCGTTGACGAGCACTATATAAAACTTGATGGGACAGATTAATTTGATATCATAAGACACGAATTTTCCAATTTAAACAAATAGCCCTCGTTTCCTTGGCATACTTAGGATGAGATTTTACAGAGATAAAGAAGCAAATTAGAACTTTTTCATACCGATAAATCCGATAGAAATGAATTAGGAACAAAGCGCTTTCCGGAACTAATTCCTACGTAAATGACAACACTTCCCAGCATTTAGACATATTTATTGTGAATGAGTTTTATTGGCCATTGTTCCCAAATAGCGTTTTGATCAAATTAACAATCTATTGAGTTAGCATCTGATTAAAGTTGAGCTTTCTAACGTACAGGTCGGAAATCTATATAATCCAGCTTTGTAGCCTGGTATCTGTAGCTCTGTTTTTATGAGGAAATTTACCCCTAGTCTTCATTCCACAGATTATACATTATAAAGACCCCAAGTTGAATCATTTCTGTGTAAGTCTGAAAATAGGTTGTTCTGTTCTTCCAAAACGGCCACAGAATACATTTTTTGTTTATTCAGGAACAATAACATAGACTAGTGTGATACTTTGTGGAACCAAATTGAAATGTATGACGTCATCGAATCGTAAAAGGATTTGCAAAGTACAATCCGAAATGTCGAACTTTGCTATAAGGTTCCCAAATGTGCCAAACCCAAGACTGTTGTCATTTTTCTGAGAAACACACATACTGGCAATATGTTTGTCATACACAACATTGTGTTTAATGAAAGTTGTAAAGACAAATTATGTTTTTTGATGCAAAGACTTTATTCTTCCTGGATTCTTGTGATACAGGCGGTACTGTCTTTCAGTATGAATGCAGATTCAATTCTATCTGCCAAATGGCGCAGTATGTTATCAAACGCCTGTTAAATTGAAATATGCAACGCCCCATTTACTCCAGCTCAACGGTGTTGAAGCAATTTCAAGGAAAATTTTAAGAGTGGCGCCCTCTAGTGTACAGTCTATGCAGTTTTAAAATCGCAAATCGCCTGACGAATCATGCATGGGAAACCCTGTTTAACCATTTCTAAAATTTCTAGTTGACAAATGATTTTTTTTCTTCAGTTTGTTCATGCATTTTATATATACAAAATAAGATGTTCAATGGGAAGTCCGAGAATCGTTTGCAACTTGATTGTTTTAATAGGTACTATAGCCCCTTTTAGCTATTATTTTATTACCCATGGTTCAATGAGTGATTCTGATAATCAAACTGCGCGGAATGGATAAATATGTATCTCCTGTGCAGCCTACGTCACATAAAACGTTAAAAGCTGACCAAATACCTCAGTGCTGTTGAACTGGTACAATGGGCTGCCCACTTCTAGTTAATACACTTCTGATATTAAATATTATTCTATAACTTTATAACTATTAGTATCAGGCTTGTTTGTTTATATACATGAAGTCATCGTATATGGACTTCTGTTGTTAATAAAATTAGAATTATTATTTTGTATTATTATTATTACAGTATGCTTGGATTGAGGTAGAAAATAAACACAGAAGTGGCCGTTCAATGAGATCGAGTGCACATTTAGAGATGTTTGCGACGGCATTTGGAACTAAATCAATGACAGCATCCAGACCGGGCTATATAGTTTACATTAGTCCTGAGATAACTGAATATAAAAAAGTATTGACGGATTGTCTAAAATACATCACTCACCACTGTCACCCGTATATTTTGTCCAAGAAATCCCATTAAACTGTCGCGAATCTAAACTGAAATGACAGCCATCGATGTAATCCTTGTTGTTTTAGCTTTCGTTATGAGCATTCTTTATGGTTATCCGTAATAAATGTTAGAATGACGGCACGTACATGTGCGATCTTCGATTGACGCTTTCCGCCAACACACGGAAATTGGCACGGGGTTGGATCAGGTTGGTTTTTATCCACATTTTTCGTCAATGCGCCGTGGGTCAGAAAGAAATACATTAACGTACTGAATCCCTTCGAAGTTCCGCTAGGTTAGATTATGATAGAGGGTACAAACAGATAGTCCGATCGGCGATTGCTTCGGGCCTCGGGCAACGCAAACTCGCTCATTAAACAAAATACAGTGCGACGTTCAGCAACAAGCAAATTAATAAATATTTAAGATAACAACTATGGTGATTGTCTGTAAAGGTCCACGTCGTTAAACCTTGTCCAGATTCAATGGATTAAGGTAGTGACGATTGTGACATTCAACGACTTAAAAAAAAGTAGATTATTAATAGGGTATTATTCCAGTTATCACTTCCGGTGGTACAACTCATTCTAAATCTTTAATGGATTGATCTCACATTCAATCTTTAAAGATACACGTCGCTCATCGTTTGTCGAGTGAACTATGAGACGACGAAAAGATAACGTAATTTAACAGTCACAAGGTGGACACAGAGACATTGATTTAGGCCCCAATGTCCCGACTGCGCTTGAATAGCCCAGCCGAATGTCTCGGTTAAACATATATCTTGATAGACAAATATCCAATTATTTATTTTTTTGTCCGAATGAAAACAAAAAAAATGCATTTATTTATTTCAATCTTTTGGTGTTTTCCATCTTAATCAATGAGTTATTTAATTCCTGGTAACGACAGATTGCAACGCTTTGGTGTTTGGCTTCATGTCCAGATTAAGCTGGTAGTAGGTATTTGCAGTGACCGGATATTTATCCAACCTCACCGCCCATCCATAACTACTCCTGAAGCTACTGTCACTGCAAATCTCCTGATATAACCAAATTATAGCATCACTTAAGGAATTCTTTAACTCATTGGAAACCTGATATATTTCTCATATAACTGTCAAATGACCCTCAGCCAAACTTAATTTCTGCGCTGGCGATTATACTGCTCATTTGGTGTTCCCGGATACAGATTTCCTTCCCTCAGGGCGAAGTTGAAAACAATTCACAACATCTCACTAGATCCGCGCTTGATTTATTGAATAGTTGGAATGTCACCTAACACATTCTACGTGCATTTCTAATCGAAAACACCTGTGTCCATATGCGAAGACAGAAATAGATGAAGATATATAACCAATTAATGGAGACTGGCATTTAAATATATGTGCAACGTTGTGTCACAACTCTGCAACGTTGTGTCATTGTCGATTAAACAATATCTTGTAGCTAATTAACTATTTTTCCTCTGCAATTTTTTTTTTAGAGGAACATCGTTATTTTTATTTATCGCACGCTTTAAGACAAAAATTTATTTTGTGTATATGTCATTTGAAAGAGAAAACAAACAAAACAAAAAAACTTATTTACATACGCTAATAATTCTGGAAAAAAAAAAGAAAAAAAAGATTGAGGAAAATTGAATGGAAGAGAACTAGTTAGATGTTATCTAACGAGAGCCTATGTGATATGGTGAATATGTCTGTCAATTTGCAAAATCACGAGTCATTTTGTTGACAAAGATAATATAAATAACTACAGGCCTATATAAGTGCTTCCTGTTGTTGTGAAAAGTTGATAGAAAGCAGTCCACAATCAACAGTGCAGCTTTCCTGAACAGCTTAAGTTGCTGAATCTGGCTTTAGACCCAAATATCCAAATGCTTCCAAACCTCACAGACTATATACTTGAAAAAATGAATGAAATTATATTATGACGAGCCTTATTTGAGATATAAAAAGGATTTCCATACTGTAAGCCATAAGCGATTGGTAGAAAAGCTAGTAAAATAGGTATATTGGGTCTTACAAATGATTGGTTTCATAAGTAGGCCTATCTGTCCAAAAGAAAACAAATAACTTTAATAAATTAACAATTGTATATCTAACGCTAGTTTGTAAGATGCAGGGTACCCCACGGCTCCATGCTGGGTCCCTTTTTATTTATATTATAATTAACATTAATGATCTACCAGGTATTATACAAGACTGTAAAATTGTACTGTACGCAGAATTATTAGTTCTTGACGTTTTCAAAGGGTGTACGGACTTTTATGTCCGTCATTAAGCTCGTAGACCCTGAGCCGCAGGGTCTATCAATATATATGTTTAACTGAGACATTCGGCTGGGCTCTTCAAGCGCTGTGGGATTATTGGAGCCTAAGGAATGTATCTGTGTCAAAATAGTGATTGTTAAATTGTGTTATATTTTCGTCGCCTCATAGTTCACCCGACAAACGACGAGCGACTGTATGTTTTAAGATTGAATATGAGATCAGTCCATTACATGTTTAGAATGAGTTATTACACTGTAAGCGAGAGCCAAAATAAAACCTAAAACTAGCAGAGAAATACAAGATAAATAGAGGATATTTGTCATTAATTGGTAAATACCATGTATATTTCATCGAGTGGATGAGAAAATCGCTTTTTTCACGAGTGGCGTAGTCACGAGTGAAAATACCGATTTTCTCATCCACGAGGTGAAATATACATGGTATTTACCAATTAATGACAAATATTCTGTTTATTATATAATTAGCAGTGGAATTAATCATAAAATAGTCATGTTTTACGACTGAAAACATTTCAAGACATGACAGTTGCCGTCAGCTGTTCGAGAACAGATTACTCCTCAGTAAATCAGTCCGCTAGTAAAAAGAAGTCTTGTTTTGAAATCCAAACTAAACCTATTCACAGTTAAGAAAAACGAAATAGATACTTCTTTGTGGAAATCACATTGAATTTAATATTTATACAAACAATCGCCACCAAAATAACAAGAAAACAACAAAAAAACACATTTTTCTTCCACGAGCGTATGAATCTGAATTTGTGTTCTTGCACGTGACACTCCTCGCAACAGTCTACGCGGTTTTCCGGATTTCAGTTGATACTCGTGGTGATTTATCTTTGTTAACTTTGACAACTTTTAAACAAACTTTAACTTTGAATGTGAGTAAGAACGGGAACAGACAACGATCAAATGTAACGGAATACTAATTTAAGTCTCTGGCAGACTGGCACTGCGGATATTCATTATGCCTAGCTGGCTGGTTGGGTGTCCTCGCCTCTGTTTTCTCTGTGCGGCATGGGGCGTGCTTCAGGCAGGGCAAATTCAAAACGATGACCTGAAGACGTAGCTGTTATTTGGCTGTTGGTGGTAGAGTTGCGGGTGTTTTGTGGTCCACTATGTTGGTTGAAATGGATTGTCACCGCGCTGTGAAATGTATTACCGACGAATAATCCTGGAAAACAACCAAAACCGAAAGTAGAGGATGTTTCTGTGGCGGTTGTTGTTGCTGCAAAGGGAACTCGACATGGCTGATTGACTGCAGCGACGATTTGATCCTGTTTTCGACCAGACAGTAAGTGGGATATTTGTTTTGATTGATGTGAGTTTAATTTTAAATAATTATTGATTGATTGTACATTTTTGTGGCCAGAAATTTGCATAATATGAGTCGGGGGCACGCCTTCGTTATTCAATTTTTTAACCAGATGTTTCCTTGCGCTAAAACAAGAGAAAAAGACAGAAAAAGTGATAATTAAATTGGTATGAACTATTGAAACTTTCTTGCTGCAGTTCTTTTTTTTCTTTTCCTTTTTTTTCAAGTTTGCTTTATTTGATTACTTTTGTAAATATTGTTAAAAATAATTTTGAAAATTTAGTTTTAACTTTACAAAATAAATATTAGTTTTGTTTCAAAATTTAGCAAATGTTTAGGCACATTAAAGATTTACAAGGATTCATTAATACATCAGGCTAATTATCTTTACCCGTGGTCATTTGTCAATTTTCACAGTTCCAAAATAATTTAATTTGTATTTAGTTGTACAATGGCCATTATTGCCACTTAATGTTCAATATGATCGAGTTATTTTTAAATTTTATTAAATAAAATTGTGTTTCTAACCTGTATGGAGTAAGACGTTTGTCAACATCTGTCATGTTTGCCCCAACTTTCATTTC
>JAUELC010037019.1:0-12772 GCA_031471745.1 Cryptochiton stelleri
GTCGTTTAATATGCCCAATCCTACTAGCCCAGTGAACCATGTACAAATTAACGATGTAGGCCCAATGCATCCAATGAGCTATCTCTGACACCTATCGCGACTTGTCCCCGATATTATCACGCGAAAGGCTAACCAGCGGCGCGGGCCATGAACTTTTAATAGTCCAGTCAACAACTACGCGGTATCTACGGGGAAAGATTGCCAGCAGAGGTTATTTGTACATATAAACATTGGCAGAGGAATTAATGTAACGTCAATATAGAATAGCTTTTGAGAAGGTGCCAATCAACCGTATAAGACCAACCCCAATCATATAGCCAACAAACTTTAAAAGCAATGTCACATATGGTAATTCGGGGTTCTTTTCTTGATCAGCAAAACGGCGTGCCACATTAAATCAGGGGTTTGTTAAGAAGGACTCTACACTAAGCTTACGGAATGTAGCTGACAATTGACTATGCTGTTAACACAGATTACAGGCACATTATCACAATCTTAACGGAATGTTCTAACTATTGCCTTAAATTAAAACAGATAACTACAGGCACGGCAATAGAATAATTTACCACCGCCTTATACACAGTACGTCTTATCCTACCAAGGCTAATTCATTCATGACGTCTTAACATGAATTTTCTCAAGTGTGATGTCAGTCGGTCGCGATAAGGCTGTAACAATGATGACTTTTATTATGTATATTAGACTAATTCTTGGCTTTTGGCGACATCTTGTTAAGGATGACCTAAGCATGCGTTAAACGTATGACGATTTATAAATTAAATACAGCTTTTATTGTACAACGAACAGTTCTTGTGTTGGTTCATTGTAAAATTTGTTTTCCGTGACCCTGAAGGTATCAGTGTCAGTCACTTTAGAAGGAAAAGTATATAACGTGTCGAACAAATCTCTGCATAAATACATCAGCAAAGTGTTAATACCCCGTAACATATCTGACTCAAGTCGAACTCACGCGAAATTCAACACATTATATCTGTCAGTTTGTGAATAAAGTACTGTAAATTTGGAAAATATCAGTGCAGGAAAAAGGGTTTGGAGTCACTTTTCTCAAAAGTCAGTCGTCAATCAGATGTTATCGGGTAAAATTATGTCTCTTCTAAATGTACACATATAGTTTTTATTCGATAGTTTGGGTCGTACATATGTCGGTGAAGGTGATCACAATGTATAATAATGTAGTGTTTTATAAAGGTAGCAAGAAGTTATATTTGTTTCTAATTGTTATGATTTGAACATCACAATACATACACCTTTGCTATCGGGATCACAATCCGAAATGACATTTAAAAAAGAATCCAAACCAATAGGATCAGACATCTGAAATGAGGTTTGAGCTAAAATCCAAAGTAATAGGATATAAAACGTGAAATGACGTTTAAACTAGAATTCAAACTAATAGGATCAAAAATCTTAAATGGTGTTTAAGCTACAATCTAACTAAATCTGACAACATTATCTTTTTTCTTTTTTTAACATACAATTGTGTCTAATTTTCTTTATTTTTTTTCTTGTTTTTGATCTCACATCTCATTGTTTTACTGTTATATAAATGTTATCTGTTGTCAGACTTGTAAGTGGGCCATTGGCCTGTAAGTTTCTGAAATAAATACAATACAATACAAACACATAATGCATGTGATCACTAATCTTAAATGAGGTATAAGCTAGAATTCAAAAGAATAGGATTACAAATCTGAAATGTTTAATCTAGAATACAAATTAATACGATCAGAAATCTGAAATTGCCAAAAGAGCGAATACGAAATTCTGAAATACCGTCTTGTTTCTTTGAGCACCAAGCTTTGTTACTGAGTATATTCCCGTCATCCGGCTGGCATGATCGTCTCCGTTTTCGAGAGGAGAAGGAGGAAGCGGTCATCTTTCCGTACGGCGGTAATCCAATGGGCTCTTTACACACTGTATGAATATAATAGTAATGAGTTAGACACTTTCTAAAAGTATAACGTTTATCTCAACTTCTATAAAATATAACTATAGGCCTATGTTACGTAATCTCTAAATTAGAATACTGTGGAATTGCATATAAATTGAAATTGGACAGGGAGTGTTCAAACTGACCATAACACGGAAACTCCAAATAGTTAAGACATACTGGTAGTTTGGTACTTTTGCTAGCACCATGGCCAGTCCCTTTTGACGAATATTTGTTGCCGTCTATACAAATCAGTATGGCTAGTGTTTTGGAGCTCCAGCTCATACTTTATCAGACAATACAAAACTGATTTTGATTTTATTTAATTTAATGAAACGAGAATAAGGATTACTTACGTTGGCAACCAAACACCTCCACTCTCATACTGGGATGACGATGCCAGTGCACCGTGTGGAATTTAATAAACCGAGCAATAATAGGGGAATCAAGGTACGAGTGTTTTACTCCATAAGAATCAACGTTTCCCTCGAAAACCTGTGAAATGTTACAAAAAAATCGTTGACGTTTCGACACGAATTATCCAATATCAAAAGATTTAAATGCAAAGTAGATCTTTTTTATTTTTTCCGATCTGCTATAAATAGTGATTTTCGTAAATTAAGACGACTTGCCAAATATACAAAAAGTTGGTAGAAATATATGTCGGCCTATTCGTCTTAATTATTCACTCAATCTTTCTATTCAGCTAGAATGATTTACCAATTGTCTGGAATTTATGAGGAGATATTCTATCTTATGTCTTAGGATTGATTACGTTATTCACTTGGCACAGTATACGTTGACTTTTATCGGGAGCGTTTTACATATGTTCTGGTCATCGACAAGTATTATCAGAAGTCTATTAACTAGAAGTTTCCAACACCCTATTACTCCGGTTCGACGGTGTTGAGGTAAGTTTCAAACAGCTTTTAAGGATAGCGCCTTCTAGTGTCCAGTAGGCCTATGTGAAAATTGAAAATCGCAACTCGCCTGATGAATTATGGGAAATCCTATTTGACCATTTATAACATTTCTAGCTGATAAATGATTTTTTTCAGTTTGTTCATGAATGTTATATATAAAACTGAGGCATGAAATGTGAAGCCTGTGATCCGCTTGTAACTTGGTTATATATAGCCGCTCTAAGCTATTTGTTTATTACCCAGGATTCACTTTCTTTTTTCTTCAGAAATTCAAATTGCGCAGAATGGAGAAATTAGGATCTCTTGCGCAGCCTACGTTACACGAAACTTTAAAAGCTGACCAAATACCTGAGTATTGTTGAGCTGGGACAATACCCCGTTTTCTACTTCTGGTTAATGCACTTTTGGTATTGTAAATAATGTTAAATATTTTATTGTGTGTTTAGTTTAGACTTACCCGTTGATTACCGTATTGGTCGGTAACATACTGCCAGTTGAAGGCGTCCATACTGTAAGAGGCCATGAAAGCTGTGACCCATTCCACGCCGTCGCCTCTTCCTTGGGTCATTAAACCGGTAACCTGTTACAACAACAACACCTTGTTAATCTTTTAACCTTACATATTTTAAATTATTGTGGATAACTTCATATCTGTTCCTTACATATGAATGTAGGAATATTATTTGCGAAATAATAACATAAATTTCAGAGCGGCAGTATTTTAAGTCTTAAAATAAATAGATTCAAAACAGTTTTCCTCAATTTAAAACCTAGCTTACATGTTTCTTGTTCTTGTAAGAAGATGTTTGGAACAGTTAAACCGTCTTATTCGTCTTGATCAAAGTGGAAGATTGTTAATTTAAAATTCTTCGCATTGTACATTGTACAATGCGAGATTGTATATTGTACATTGTACAATGAATTAAGATAGTCACTTAAACCACAAAGAAGGCCTACATGTAAAGGGTTGACATGACCAAGTTATGAATATAAACGACAGTTCGGGGACTGTATTCGCCCAATTATGTAAAAAAAAAAAAAAACGTTCACGTGACAGAGTGTATAATACCTCTACATACCAGGCGTACAACTAAACAATTGGGATGTTTATCGCGGCTTGTTTGGCGTCGGTTTAAAAGAATTCTAGATTTAACTACATGTTTACTTGTAAAGAAGGTCGTTATTGTGGTCTCAGACTATTCATACTGGGGGTTAAACTTTAACACGTGAGTAGTTTTTTAGTTAAGGTGAAACTCGATTAAACCTACCCAGTCACGAACTATAATCAGGGTTGTTCTGGACCGAGTACAGGCTCTTGTCTGAGTTTATCAATTACCAATTATAGATGAGAAGGGAACTAATTGAGATAGTATATACCTACACCTATGAACATATTCAATACATTTCAGTTGAACTGCTTGATGGTTCATTTGTCCTCAAGTTCCCCTCCGTTTGACAATTATCTGTTTTTCCCTACACCGTGTTATTAGCCCATCACTCGCCCCAACGGCCACACGTAATTCTTGAGTTCACCATTGAATATAGGGTATCTACCAAACATAGGCTATCGCATACCGCGCTAACATTATACCCTACAGGGGTCATGATGGGGTCAAATTGTCTTACGTGATCATAGTATCTGAACCAGAAAGCAAGACATTTCATCCGACCAAAAGAAAAAACAGTTTCAACTGTTAACAATGGTAGGTATTTAAAATAACCTGCCGCTTTCAAACAAGCAAATTGGTATTGAGAAGAGGGAATAAATGTTTTGAATCTGGGTTTACACATGCCTTCGGGAAAGTAAAAACCTTTTCTAAAGTGTTTACCTCCACGTGCTTTCTTTGAAGGGGATAATTTAGGGTAGCTGTGTTATGATTTGTCTTTGATATTATGTGTTAACAGTAACCCAAAGCACCCCAATTGTTGCTTCAACGGGAGAGGTATCCCAGCTCTTAACACAGCCCTTGTCCTCGCTTATTGAGACGTTCACGTAAGTTTGCTCAACAAACCTCAAGAATGACACGGGGGTGAAAATTGTCGGCCCACCAGCTTGAACTCGCTGTGTTAGAGGCTAATTAGGAGGGCTGGCCCGTGCTTCTAGGCCCATCGGCTTTCTATGTCAATTAGATAGGCTGGTGTGTATAGTTTACAAGGGGGTTTAAAGAGAGGGAATTTTTTACCACGAAAGATAGGGAATAAGAGAGAGTAAATAAGTGTGTTATGAGAGGTTACCTTAGCTGCCACTCCCAAGTCGACCTGTAGCCATTCGGAGCTGGATTTGTACTTGGCGCACCAGCCAAGTTTATTGGGGAGGTAAATTCGGGCGTATTTCTCATGGCAGTGTTTGTCCCATTCCTGAGGGTAGGTAGAGGAGGCTGTGATCTGCCAGTCCTGGATCTTACCCGTTATCATCCCGAGGGGTCCATTATTCACACACACTGAAAATAAACACAACAATACATTTAAATTCACTGCTATTACAATCGTACAAATTCAGAGTTATCAGCAGTTTCCAATTTGTACACAATGCACCTTTGACAAAGTCAAGAAAATAATTGGCCCAGTCCGTGTGAAAATCTGATTTACTAATAATTTATTTATCTATTGTTAGCATTAGTTTAGGTTTCAATAGTAGGGTATAATATATTTGCGATAACATTGATTATTTCCAGAAGGAACACTTTGATGATGTATCATATGTAACAGGGATTTTGTAAACTGTTTAAACCTCGTTTGAAGCAGTAGTGACATTACCACAAGATACAATATTTGGGAGCAGTACATAACGCTATAATTTCAATATGCAAACAATTCAGATGTTTCTGTACGTTTGTCTGGGGATTTGAGACAGGAAAATGAACGCTGAACAAACTATAAAGTTGAGTGGAAGGTTATCAGATACTCCGTCTGTCTTAAGGGTTCTAACAGGGTGTATCTCCAAAGTCTGAGATGTTTATGAATACATACATGTGTGCTCTGTAATCAATACCATATCTTGTTTAACATGAAGATCATATCAAGAGATGGGAGGAAAACAAACCCGAGATTAAATCCTTAGATTAGAAATCGAATCTATCTCGATCCAAAGTGGTGAGACTCGTATACCCCAAGCCTAGACCAATGCTTATCTCCCTTTGTTGTCTGGCAAGTGTTTGAATGTTGAAATTAAAACAGGACAAATCCTTAACTCTATCCCAGGGATAAGCCACGATGATTTAGCTGCCATTCGTTAAAAGAACCTGTCCAAAGACTGGACAGTACTTGACCACATCAGTCAGGTCAGTTGTTATTTAGAGGGACACACCTTATGATTCTTTAATATCAATTCGAGTTGATAAATTATTGTACTTTATTGTCCAGCAGTACACGTGATAAAAATGCAAGATTCAAATGATATGAGATGAAAGTACCGCAAAGCCAGCATCAACAAAGCATTAATATAGAGACTTATTCTATGTAGACCGATCTGGCACAATAGGCGAGATAATTACTACCAATAAAAAGGGGAATTAGTCGGTGTGCTTTTTGGCGGTGGTGGTGGTTTGTTTAAGGGCGGCTCCAGTACGTTTTTTTGGAAACGACTGGCATATGTGAATATTTACGCTGCGTCGGTACCTCAGTGTGTGCTCAATTTTCGTTTTAATTCAAATAATTGGAAACCAATACATACTGTGTGCTCAAGTACCTCTGTCCCAGCAAAAACCTAAAAGCTTACTTACTGTAAGATTTGAACGAAATCACAGTACACCTGCTTGGAGTCGATACAGACATATGTATAGTAACGTTATGATCTATCTCAATAAAATAAGTGGTTATCCAGAAATAGGGGATATTCTTTGCTTAAGCTTTACTTTCAACCGATTTTTATGTTTTCGTTTCATAATTTAGTCATATTTTATCGGTATTTACTTTTCATCTTGTCTTGACAGTGAAGTCTGCATTTACAACACTTAAATCTTTCAAGTGTGTCTGCTTTTTATAAATAACCTGAGTGTGATTAACACGATTATTGTGTCTCTAATCCGATGATGAGTGTGACCGGATTAATTGTTATAAATATCTGAAGGTCAAGACACACCCCTCACACCCGCCTTAGATCTCTATACGGCAATAACTATCTTTATAAACTTAACTTAATTTGTTCTCGTATAAAGATCCATTCGTTATACAGATATTACTTGGTAACATCTAAAACTTCAAAACATCTATGTAAAGATTTTCTTTATAAATATGTTATTCATGCACGACATGGGTCAACCCGAGCCTATTTTCTCTGCTCCATAGAGTTTTGGTAGACGCAAAATAGTTAGCATTACTGTGGGAAAGCCTTTCAAAGCTCTCTTTCTCGTTCCCAGATAGTATATGTGTTCATCATATCAATAATAGCAGATTCTCTAATAATTCGTGTTTTATCTCTTGGATAAACGAACACAGACAATCTCTACATGACTTTCAATTTTCTATAATATTGTATACCGGACTACTCAATTTAACTTTGCTTCACTATTCTTCGAGGTTGTCCAGTAATGTTTCTGGAATAAACTTTAACTTTATTTGAATTATTCGAATTATGAGGGGATTTAAAGTAAACCATATAACCCAGATTGGATCTTCTAACCAGTAACCACATTACACAGCCAATACAAAGATTTCCCTAAGACGTGTGACCTAACCAATTAAAACCAGTGACTCGGAAAGACTGCCTACCGCGGCAAAGCGAAGAACCATTCAACGAACACACTGCTAAAATTCCTTATGTTTTCTTCTTTAAAGTGGAAAGAGTTGTCAATTCGCATTCAATACAAAAATAACAAATACCTTGCTTTGATACGTTTGCTTGTAAGTCAAAGATACTAAAGACATATTCTTCACAAATCCAATCTTCTTAACACGTCACAATTATTTATGATTCGAAAATATTTCATTTCATTATTCAGTCGTTAAGACACGTAAAAGAACATTCATTCCATAACGATATGTTTTGTTTAGTACGAACATGTCGCTTCTCACGGCCATACTTATCAACACAGAAACAATTTTGGAGATTCCATGTAGCAAAATTATAAGAAGGTTGATTTTAGCAACTTAATAGTACGTATTATATATTTTTCAAAATCATCAAAGAATGGTAAGCCAACGGTCGTTGTTGTTTCAAAAAGAGAGGAATTCGACTTCTTAAGAGCGACGAATTTAATCCACTTATATATTTTAGCTAGTTGACTGTGTCGTCCTTGAGATTTTTGTATACACACGCTATGATAAACATAGAAACAACTTCAAAGTCTTTTGATGAACAGGTCACATGTGTGTCAGTGTGTTGTGTTGTATGTAATATTAGATTATTAGCAGTACGTAGATCCGGTTCATACACAAAAAATATATGTCTGTGTGTAACTGTGATGATATATTTTGCGCCCTCTTTCTTCTGTATAAAACTGTAGGAGTTTAAAGACGATCGGTGTTTGTGTTGAGATTGTAGAGTTGGATGACTACTGAAGCACCCCGGGGGCTCGTCTCTCTAACGCTCTACAGAGTTTCTGATTGACAGTCCTCAGCACCCGGGCTATAGCTCCTTGATATTTATTTCCAAACTGCTCTACACTCTATCTGTCTAGTCATTAATTGCCATCTCTAAGCACATTCTTGGAATTGTTCCACTTGAAGCATGAAGTATGTCACACTGTTTGGTGGCGCTGGACAAAAGGACGGTATCTATTCACTGTATTCTACTATACGCCCTATATTTTTAGTTCTTTTGTGTGCTCGTTGGAAATGAGCAAGGAGTTTACTTGGCGTCAATACCTTTAATGGTCAGAATCATTATTCTGGCATGGTGAGACGATGACGGTTGAGAGAAAAACACATAAGTAATTCACATATAAGGAAACGAGGGTCATAAATTACCGCCGGACTGATTCTAGATTAATACACTGAGTTGTTGTTATATCTTTACAAATACAGGCAGTCCACGGTCAACTGGCTTGTGAGTGTTGGATAGTATATAAAATATGTTATTCATTTTTGTTACTGTTTTGCTTTTTTGTTTTTTTATATTTTCTACACCTAACCGAGAAAATGAAAAAAAAGCAAAGAAATCTGCATTTTGTTAAAAAATAGATTTTGCCCCTATCTTCTATATAATATATAACACAGGCTGTCCAACGGAATACCAGAAATCACTCGACCCCTAACATAATCAGAAGATATTCCAAAAGAACCACTGAATATTATTCTCCTCACGACAGCGCCGTTGCAAAGACCGATGATCTCGAATGCAAACTGCATATAATTTGTGGGAAAAATCCCCGATCTTGTTTCTAAAAGATCACATTCCAGGCTGATAATCCTCCGATCAATACTTTTCAGCAACGATTCTGTATAACAATCACTTCCGCTTAGTATTTACGTGATGTCATTTAATGATAGCTGTTTCTCATTGGCTGATTCTCCGTACTTCGGATGTAAACACTAAGCGGAAGTGGTTGTTATACAGAACCGTCGCTGAAAAGTATGGATAGGAGGTTTATAAGCATGGAAATTGATGTTTTAGAAACAAAATCAGGGATTTTTCCTATAAATTATATGTAGTTTGCATTCGAGATCATAGGTCGTTGCAACGGCGCTGTCGTGAGGAAAATACATTCAGTGGTTCTTTTGGAATATTTTCTGATTGTGTTGGGGGTCGAGTGGTTTTGGTATTCCATTGCACAACCTGTGTTATATATTATATAGAAGATAGGGGCAAAATATATATTTTTTTTAAATCCAGATTTCTTTGCTTTTTTTTCTTCATTTTCTCGGTTAGGTATGTGCCACAAATATTTTTTAAAAACACACACACAAAACAGTAAAAAAAAATAATAACATATTTTATTTACTATCCAACACTCACAAGCCAGGTAGGTGACCGTTAGGCAGTCATATAGAAAAGTCAGGTTTTCCACTAAAAAGCATGAGACAGGGCGATGTGCTTGTCTCTTTGTTGTAAAATGTTTATGGTTATAAAATTTATATAGATATAAAAAGGATAACATAAAGCTCTGATCAGTAATAAAAATCCATTTATTTTATCAGTTATGTGATAAAAGACAGAGAAATTTCTTACGGCGTGATTAGTTTATTAATCAATCGCGTGATTTAGTAGTATGCTATATTACATTTACAAAGTACATATTATTTCTTGCTGAAAGGTAAAAATGATCTTCTGAGATGTGTATTTAAAACGATTTTGTAGTTTCCCGTATTGTAATGAATATGGTTTCTCGGGATCTCAAGTAGGGTATTCTTGGGATAGTGAACCTAATAAAAGTTACATCAGTTATGTTTACCGACATGCATATTTGTAGTTTGCCACTTACAAGTGCAAACATGAAATTCACTTTACGGTTAGTTACGTTAGATAGTTATCTTTGCCATAACACCTTTAGTTATTTTATTCTTTAGTAGCGTTTATACAATGACTGAGCATTATAAGAGACAAGTTCCACCCATGTGTGGAATGTTTTATATTTGAATACTTTACATACTGACGTAAAGTGAGCAGATAAATTTAACACTCCATAATACAAGTGTGTGTACAGCTAGAGTGTGTCTTTACACTCTCATAAAAGAGCCACTCAATGTATGAAAGTTCCACGTCATATTTGTTGAACTAGTCAGTTGAGTTTCAGTGTAGTCAACAAGTAATCAAAGTCTCAAGGAGAGGTGGCTCTTTTAACATCGCGGCCAATGGGTGGGTCGAGGTTAGAAAATATTGGATCTGGGTGGGCTGAGATGGACTTTGAAACGATCGGGTTTAAGATGGAATGACACAAAAATTGACCAGAGTTACTTCAAGAGGATCAGAAACCCACGCACTATAATTCGTCGATAGACTTCAGATTAAGATTTTATTTCCTAACATTCTGCGTGGGTAGAGTGTGTGTTTTCTCACCCTATTTCGTTGAATTACTTATGCATGTGCACATTTTCATTTACTGGGCTTAAATGCTTGAGAACTGGAACCCCTTTGAACTAAGTGTTTGCAACATAAAGGCAAAAGCTTAGGCGAAGCATATTAATGATTTGTTACGTGCTATCTATCATGCATGATACTCCTTTTTCATCTGCAGAAAAGAAATATACGACTATATATGAAAAGAAATTAAAACCATCCCAGTTTGATGGATTATTTATAGATATATCAGTTCGGTTGTTTGCAGTTTGATTGGTGTTTCACGTCACTTATATGACGGCTTTGCCTTGACGGTGTTTTGTGGAGAACTGAGATGCAACCTGTAAAAAGCACCCCGCTATCTTCACAGTCATTAGTCCGCACAGTTTGTGGTGGATTCAATATGGTATAGGATATGATATAGATCGAATGTAAGCACTTTCATGTAATAATCTGGTAGAGAACCAATGCTCCCTGGCCCATATTAGTTTTAAAACGGAGTTCGAAAGTACGTACAACACAAAGTATGTAGTATTCAGGGTGGTTTTCTGCTTGATGACAAACGTTCTGCGGTAGACACAATTACTAAAGCAACAGTTACTTGTTACGTCCTCAAATTTGTAAATCTTCAGTTTTGAGACCCTGGTTTGTTTCGTTGTTTTATTTGATTGCGGTTCTACGCCGTACTTAAGGTTATTTCAATCATAAGATGGTGTGCCAATCCAATGGGTGAAGGAAACCACTGGCAACAAACAATGACAAGACACAAGACCAGCACAGACAAAGTGTGCCAATTTACAGTGCTAGACGCCACAACATATCGGCTTCGTGTTACCCCTTATCTCAAAGATCTTCGAGGCACAGGAAACTCCCACCAACCACCCACCTGCGACTCTGGGACCACACAGGTAAGTGTTTAACACAGGTGGACTGTGAATGAAACCTAAAGGTAAATAAACTGCTGATAACCATCTGCTTATCCGGCAATACGGCCAACACTGTCCAGTTGGTCCGACTGGTTATTCTGTGATTGACCTTGAGATCGAGGTTTCTAAACCAGGACGGATGCTCATTTGTATAAAATGGTCAAACGGAATTCACTGTAGTTATTGACCTTGTAACGACTAGGCATTGTGAGTAAGTTATTGAACTCCACAACGAGACCGTTGACTCTTGACCTCATCAATCGACCTATGACGCCATTTCAACTCTTCGCGTGACTTGATACTTCCAGTTGTAATTGGTTCATTGAACCTAATGTTATGAAAAATAGTTCTATTTTGTTTTCCTATTTTCTCTACTGTTATATGCTCTATGTTGATTTTTTTGGGTGTGGTATGCACTTGATGTAATATAGTACACGTCTATCTCTACGAGATGCAATTAAGTTTTGCTTCTAGCGCCAAATTTGACGCAAATGGCCTGGAAAATGGCCATTCAATACACAAACGCCGATAATCGAAGGGGACGGAAGTTACTGGAGATAGGCGATTTGGAACAAGAATGGGTGATTATTATCTTTTTTGTCACTCCAGGTTATTTGTCTTTGAATTATTGACAAATATCCAAAGAATCTAGGCTATTATATGTATTCATGCTTACTTATTCACGAAACGTCTCCTGCTGAGCGATCCACCCATTCTGCCAAAGAAGATATGATATAAGCGGGCTATTTTTAAAATCTATAATAAATAACCACATGACCTGTTGGAATAATTCCAAACGATCTATTTTACCTTCATTTGTGACATGCTTTTCATCAAAGTGATTCGACAATTAATGCATCGCTTTAGTATGTATTAGTCTCATGTCAATACGACAATACTGAATGCCAGTGAATTGGAGATGCGCATTTAACATCTTGTGACCATGTTCCCGAAAAAGTCTTAATTGTTTGTTTGTTTGATTGGGGTTTTACGCCGTACTTAAGGTTATTTCACTTATATGACAGCGTGCCAGCCC
>JAUELC010037130.1:0-12771 GCA_031471745.1 Cryptochiton stelleri
TTGATACTGCAGTCGGACCTGAGACAACTCGAGCTGATACATCGTCACGTATCACACACTGTACATATAATCTCTATTTAGCACACACTTTATGTTGAAATCATTTATTACAGAAGGCAAATGTCAACTGATTTGGAACTCGCGTCTGAGTGGTGAAACAGAGTCAGGAAATTAATAACGCACATGTAGGTTTGTTTTGTCTGGACTTTCAAGTGATCGCTGGCCAGTCCACTAATATCAAAGTAGGCATAAACTATGCATGTGTAATGGGTTTGTTATTACTGAAAATTGGGGTTGGGATAATCAGTAGCAAAAAGCGTGATATTATGCCCCATATACGTACCATTGAAGAGGTAAAGATAATGTGTGAAATAGACGTTTGTCTTAAAAATGTAGATTTGTATAATAAATGATTGCATTATTACGAAGGAAGTGTGTTTGAATAGTTACATCAATTAGAAGTACGGTTTGACATTACAACGGAAAATGACTGGAACTGAATAGAAATTAACCAGTACACCACTAGCATGGGTTATTTGTACTTTCCAATCGCCTTGCTTTTTAACGTGAGTAACGTTATTTGTTAAGTGGGATGCATAACTCTATAACTGTTACCAGGGAATAAGGATTGTTATAATTTACGGCTCGTTTTCTAGTTATCAACGATACGATTTAAGTAAAATATGACAGAACTGAGACAGTGGTCAAACATAACATCACAAATGCAATAGTTCTAAAGAAATGTCCACCTTAAATCAACAGAGGAGAAGTGCGCCAACAATCGTTATTCATGATGTCAACATGGACAATAAAGTAATACCATATTAAGATTTTTTTAATTGGAATCTTAATTTTGAATAGCTGGCAAGGGATATCATGTCCAGAAGTCCAGGTGTGAAGAACGATTAGCCACAATTTAAAAAAAAATAAATGTGAATATGTGACTTCATATATTGTTGTGAAATCGCTTAAACTAAAACAACTAAACAAAATCACTCATATAACGGTGTGCCAGTCTAACATGTGAAAGAAGTCAAGTCACTGATACCAAACAATAAAATGACAAGACATAACAATACCACAATGCAAACATGGCGCAAGAGGTTTGTTTGTTTGATTGGTGTTTAACGTCGTACTCAAGGGTATTTCACTTATATGACGACGGAGTATTCACTTCTTACTACATGCTTTATTACAATCTCATTCGGATCGACCGTCGATAATTAAACCGCCGATAAATCGGTTATCCCCATTTCACGCTTAGTAACACGTCATATTAGTAACACGTCAATAATATACAAATCTTGGACGGTTGGCAAACATGAATCAAATACACCCCACATAAACACTCTGTTTTGTATTAATACTACTTACAGTAGGCACCGCGTAAAAGGAATAACTCGTCACAGCTACCTGCAATCTGTACACAAACTCTCCAATGTTTGTCAACGAGTATTTGGTCATTCCTTTCTTAAGTCCGTTCTGTACTTCCGAGTTAGGCTACCTTGGTCGTATGCGGGTAATACTTCTTATAATTAGTTTAGCTTGTGATCATGTGAATTGGCACTGTGCCAAAAGGCCATTGTCTGAAGCAATATATCACCTTTTTCACGCGCAAAATGTACGTCACGTTTTGTTCTATTCCATGCGAGTCCATTATTTTAAAAGGGTGTAGTAAAAATATAACGCAGACGACAAAACAAAAACAACAACAATGGAATTTTCAATTGGAGAGGTATATTTTAAGGGCAAAAAATGTAAAGTTATTTGCGTAGACAGGCCATTAGGGACTTACTGATGTTAAACAGTTGAGAACATAGAGGGAGAAATATAATGGGCATTCCGGTACGAATTGACCACCGTAAACGAAATAGCAGAATTAATGCGTGACAGCGAAGAAGGACTATCAAAAGTTATGTTGGCTGTGGACGAGTCTGCCGAAATTAACATGTGAAAGCCCCCTCCGTTGTCTAAGCCTGTTTGTTTCTTTTAATGTTGGGTGAATAAACAATCAATTAATTTGGCACTCGAACAACGTCTACATGATTTAGCAAGTGCCAGGCTTGAAGCAGCAACGGTCAAACAAACAAAATGGGATGTGAGAGTGTTTAAAGGTAAGTTTATTTCGTAAACTTTATAAATTTTTACAAGTTTCAATAGGCACGGGAAAAATAAAAACATTTGTTAGCAATTGATTTGAATTTCAGTTTAAATGAATTGTTTAAACCAATATATTGTTATGTGATTCTCGATACGATATATTTATTGGGATTGATGTAAAAGTAAAGGGCTGTTATTAACCTTAACACGAGTAATTCACGGCAATGTTTTTAAATCAGCAAGAATCGGCTTACCTTTAAATATTGTTCCGTTTGTATTCAAGCATTTCCTTTTTCCATTTTCAGACTGGCTTGTGGAATGCAACATATCCCCCGATTTTGAGCACCTGACTTGTGGTAAACTGAATGAGCTTCTTCGTAGGTTTTATGCTGGGGCACGGCCAAAACGTGGGGAACATTATTCAAAGTCAGGTCTAATTGGTATCCCCGCATCCATACATCGACATCTCGTGAGCCGATATCCGAAGGTAATTTCTTTCCCTGTACACCAGTGGAACACTCTCCAAACATACACCCAAATATCTACTGAGAAAGGTGTGGTTCGAAAAAACATTTCACCTTAGACAGAGATGGCGAGAGGGTTTGTGAGAGCTCAAACCAGATTCCTTTAGCTTTAAATGCGACGACGCAGGTTTGGAATATGTCATATAACGAGAGTGACAAAAACCATAAAGGTGTGAACAGTCGGGAAAACAACAAGCATCCACGCATGTACGCCTCACGGGACGATAGATGTCCGGTGGCAAGTTTAAAACTGTATCTTGAAAGGCGCAATAAACTTTGTACGGCATTTTTCCACCGTTCCCTTGTTCACAGAACACAATCTTATTGGTATGCCAATCTGGCCATGGGCTACAAAACTCTTGGCAATCTAATGGACGATATCTCCAAAGATGCAAAACTTAGTAGGCGATATACCAATCATTGTAGCAGAGCAACGACTGCAACTGTTTTATAAACCTCAGGTGTCAGTATGTTAGATGTCATGTCTGTAACAGGCCATAGAACTGAAGCCAGCGTAAGGAGTTATGTGACAAAGCCATCTGTCGGAAAGCGTCGCGGGATCAGCGCAATTTTAGACTCGTCCACTAATTCAATGCAGTAGAATTCCACTACCGGTAGTACTAATCCAACTCCAACTAGCTCCAACACCTTGATTTCATCCCTTTCACCCTCAACTTATCGTGTTGTCGATACATCCAGCAATAATGTCCACAAGTCTGCTGAGTATTCCCATGTGCCAACAAGTATCGGTAGTTTGTTTCAAAACGCAAGTTTCGGCAACAGCACGGTCACCGTAAACTTTACAACCGCAAAATAAGTTCCATTTAAAATAAATTCACTTTGCTCCAGTTTCGGAGTTATAGAAGTTTCATGATTGCATTTCCTCTTCTTTTCTGCTCGTATAAAATACATTTTCCACGTATTATTAAATCCAATTTGTCAAATAATGTCTATTTCAAGAATAGTCTATGAAGCAATATCACTATCGATAGTTGGGCTAATTCAGAACTTACCAAAATTAAACAGTATTATTATTGAAAAAATGTGTTATGATCTCTTGTTTGTTTGTATTTGAATGCTTTTTTGATTATTTATACAACCTCTACCCACTCGCTCACAGTGCGTAAAGACTTCGTCCAACATCATGCCACGCCACGCGCCACGCGCACTTAGAACGTTAACACAGGACTCGAAATAATGTTTCCCTAAGCGAGGTCTAACGTTAGATTTATAGTCAATGAGGTGGAAGAGTTTACAAATTTTTGGTTTCGGGGTTAAAGCCCCCTTAACCAAAAATATAAACTCTTCCATCTCATTGACTATAAATCTAACTTTAGACGTCGCTTAGGGAAACATTATTTCTTAAGTATATCCGTACAGTCAAGTTTACCAAGATGGTGTCTCGGGAGAAAAAAGTATGGTGGTAGAAGTGAACAGGTTCTTGTTGTTCAGAACGATTGATATTCTTATATTCAACGACTCCTCAGACCAACGGCAGCATATTCCTAGCGAAGTCATGCTGTCTACTTAACACTGGAGATTATTTTTTCAACGGAGAAACATTTCACATGAGAAACATGTAAGTGTGGCTGTTTACTTTGGAGTACAACGACGTGATATAAGTGACATACACATGAGCACGTCGTTAAACACGTACCAATCAATAAAACAATGTATCCTCAACAGAAGGATTTAATAATGCTCTCAACCTAGATTTAATATAGTTTGTTCACTTTACTAACATATTAGCGAGAATCATTTTACATTTTACCGATTTGCAAGTGCTGATCAAAGTCAACAACTACATGTTCTGAATGTTCGTATTTGTACCGTACCCTATTTCAGTCAGATAAAATCCAGATAAGATTCCGTGAAAGATGGCGTGTTAGCAAGCTAATATTTCTGATTGTGGGCTTCAAGTGTATTCATTTAATCTTTTCAAACGCTATTCAAGTGATTAATGGAAAAAAAAAGTCGCCCCATTTGCTCGACTGTGCACTTTATGCAGTAAAACATAGAAGGAAACCTCATTATCATGCGCGTTTTATCCGCCGATTATCCACGGATGATGAACATACAATCGTAAAGCCGCGACGGGATAGATATGCGATACGGCGTAAAACCCCTATCAAACAAACAAACATAACTTTTTTTTTTGTTATTTGGTGCATACACTAAGTATTAACCATACTTCAATGTGGCATGAAGTTTACAATGCCTTTTTTGTGTTAGACCTATGACAGGCCGTAGAGAACAAAAGTCTACATTATGTATGTATACATATTCGCAGACAATCGGCGAGCAGCTTTATGTATCTATACATATTGTTTTGTATCTAAACACCAAATCATTTGTATATATATATACAATTTTGTTGTCGAATTATGCATGCCATCATTCACTTCCCTTGCAAAATATTACTACTTCCGGTACATATATACGATTCGATCAATGATAGAACAGGATTATTACAAGACATAATTCATTTCCGGTGATTTTTAAATTCTACTTCCCTTACAATAAGCCCAGCCAATGGAAGTATGTGTTACGCGACAGAGACCATAAAGTACGAATCATTCTAAACATTATTCGGGAATATACTGCGAGACTTCACCTCTAAGGTATCATCGAGCCATTTTGTTTCTCCCAGACTGACTCCCTGTTGTTTCGTAAGCCAGCTGCCAGGGCGCATAAACACTCCCCGCATCACAACGTGGATGAACTTCCGCTATCGTGTAAACAACAACACGTTCCTGCTTGTATGTTCATCGTAAAATGTGACTTTTTTGGTATGTATATTTCGGAGTTTTGTTTATTTTCCATGTTAAATTTATACAGACCCGTTTATGCAGATTAATTAGAATAGTTTAAGCAGATAATTGTTTTTGTTCTTTTTAATTTGATCGGTCCATTTAAGTGAAATCTCACTTGGTTTGACAAAAGCTATTTGAAATATTTTAGACGAAAGTAAATAACATTCGAATAATAAAAACGTTTATCTTCCTTATTTTTCATTTTAATACATTTTCTATACATTCGGGATAATTAGCTTCAGTTCATGTTGTGTGGGGTAATTTTGACCTCACAAGCTAGTCTTCGTTAAAAAATAGACATATTCCAATACTTCATGTTGTTGAGGTTCCAGTAAATTTGATTTGTTGATTGTGCAAGTGTTTCATTTTCTGGAGACAAATTACCAGTGATTATAACACGTTTTCTCTTCCATCTCGTGTTTCTCTTCATTTATACTAGACCTCGAGCGGGGGGTTTGAGGGAGCGCCGTGTTGCCCTGGTGCTCTCAGAGCTAATGGGCAACAATAAGCTGTTGTGGTGTCCTGTTATGTCCTGTGATTGTCTTTTATCTTGTCATTGTTTGTTACCAGTGGCATCAGGGTTGGTTTCCTTGACCCATTGGGCTGACAGGCCGTCATATGAGTGAAGTAACCTTAAGTACGGCGTAAAATCACAATCAAACAAGCAAACAAACTAGGCTAGTTTTTTTCCTCCATGTTTATGGTATCTGATAGACATTATTATTATTATTATTCACAGACATAACAAAAATAGTTTGCTGCTTATTCATGTGGATAACATTTTATCTCTACCATCTCCTGTTTCTCTTCATTTATACTAGAAATGGAGCTGGCGGTTTGAGGGAGCTTCGTATTGCCCTGGTGCTCCCAGAGCTAATGCCAACAATAAGCTGTTGTGGTGTCCTGTTATTTCGTGTGATTGTCTTTTATCTTGTCATTGTATGTTGCCAATGGCACCAGGGGTGGTGCCTTTGACCCATTGGGCTGGCACGCCGTCATATGAGTGACATAACCTCGAGTACGGCGTTAAACTCCAATCAAACAAGCAAACAAACTAGGCTATTTTTTTTTTGCTCCATGTTTATGGTATCCATTTCTGTCAATTTGTCAGAAATGTAGAGATTGGGTCTCCAAGATTTAAAAAAGGAGTGTGGTTAATACAGCTCAATGTAATTTGCAGAGGAAGAAAAGACTATGCAAAACACCTCAGTCATCAGAGAGAACCTCAAAACGGAGATAAGGCTGGGGCATGGAACAACAGTAGAATGGCTCCAAAAATCAGTGGACAAGATGACACTAGCAAATCAACCAATAGAGGGAAAAGCTAGAAACGTTCCGTTCTTGCGGACAGGCCAATCGAAAATAAACCGCCATCTCAAGATTATTTTTATTCTCGCCCAGGCCATATCCAAATGAATGAAATGCAATTTCCAGAAGCTGAAAAGATTGTAGAACACTCACCAATTGATTATTATGTGATGAAAGAGGACTGTGAACTTTTGCTTGGCACTGTTGGCGAATTGAGCCAAGGTGTTCAGCTCAGTGCAGAGGAAAATATTTTTCAATTTTTAAATCAAAACAGATTCAAAAAGCTGTTGAGCATCTCGTTTTGAATAACATTGAATCTTCCCTTCAAGCTAAATTTATAAAAAAAAACGAAGTATGTTATACCTGAAAAGTCCAGATCAGGTACTGAATCCAAGCTTGTTATCTAGTGTGCGTATAGAGATGAACACAAATGTACCATTTTTGCTACAGATTATACCTCTGTGGTGCCATGGCAAGAATACCCAGTTACCAACTCAAAGATAACAATGAGCATCGTTTGTCCTCCAGAGCCAAATGTTAATAAATTAATATCTGTTTACAAAATCAAAACGAGGCTTTTTCATACAATCTCTTTTCTAAAATTATTGAACGGCTTATGATAAGTTGTTGTACTATTAACCTGTTTTCCTCGCAATTTTGTTCTCTTGTTTTAGTCAAATGTGAACATTCAAGTTTAATTAACCTGTTATTAACTGGTTTTAACCACAAGGAATATCAGCTTGGAATTTTAAAGTTACCAGTTCAACCCTACGTTGGTAAAACCGTCTTGATTTGGTAACAATACACAAAACAACCGCAGTTTTAGGTTTTGATATGGAGAGAATATATTAAAATATGTCTTTCTTACTACCTTCATCTCGGACAGTTGTTAGTTATTTCTGATTTCTAACAGTATACCTAAGATGAGTCTTCAAAAATAACTTTAATATGTGGTATCTTTAAATACATGTACTTCTAATCTATTTTTCTGTCTGATTCAGATTTACAGAGTATAGATCTGTGTATTGGTTGGTTATTTCCGGGATTACAATGCGCCTGTCACAAATAGTTTTCTATGTGTTATTCTAATACCAGTTAACTGGGCACACTAATACAAATGTGTATGATTTATTTGTTTAAAAATTAATTACAGTTTTGTTTAAATTGAGATGTACACAATTTTTGTTGTCTTTTTAATCAACTTTGTTTTGCTTGGTTAATAAATACCTCTCTGAATTAAATGCTAAGGGGTTATAACAAAACAAACACAACAAAAAAACTATTTGATTTTTATCCATTTACTTGCAGAATGTAACTTATATTATAATATCAATAGATGAAGACAATAAAATAAAAACCAAAAAAAAAATAATAAAAAAACAACTATATATATGTACGTGCAACATATGGGGATTGAAGTGTCTTCCAAAAAGTAGCCAGTATTTTAGACATAAATTTGTTTTTGTTATTTTTCATTGCAGAAGAAGATTATATATCAACACAAAACTAACTGTCAGACATAAAACACAAAACTAACTGTCAGATGGCGGACATGCTCGGTTGGTAGTTGGGGATCTCCGACAATAGGCTCGATAATTATCATGTGTATTACAAGTTATGGCTCCAAAAAAGCATAAAAAAAACAAGGAGAGTAGGTCGGCCGCTAAACAGGTTAGGCATAGTTCTGTTGGAGTCGATACAAATAACGTCTCTCACGGTGAAAGTGATGTTCATTCTGACAACGAACAAGATGAAAGAACAACAACTCCATTATCAACTACTACAACAACAACAACAACAGATGACTTGCGGATTCTTATCATGGATGTGAAACAAACGCTTGCCGCCGATATGAACGAGATAAAACAGGATGTAAAAAACATTACAGGTGATGTCAGAGACATAAAACAACGTATACAAACTCTGGAAAGTCATTTACCCCAAATTGAACAGAATTTACAGCTTTCTTCTTCTATAATTGATAAGTTAGAAAAATCTATTCCGAATGTTGAATTGACACTTAATTCCCATGTAAATGACCTTGAGAAAAAAATACTCAGACTAGAAATCCACGACAGAAAAAATAATTTGTTGTTCTATGGGCTCCCTAAATCTGATAGTAGTGGAACTGAAAACACGGAAACAGTTGTAAGAAATTTGTTAGAGTTTGAAATGGGCTTTACAAACGACTGGGCACAATTTGTTTTGATTGGATTTGATTTGATTGGGGATCAGTCTTGACTCTAGGACCCGTTGATTATCACTTGATTTTAATACCTATACTACATGTGACGTGGTTAAATAATTGTTCTGAAGACGGAGATATGTCTATGCTGAAGGTAATATTATTTAGTATTGTAAGACAGTGGGGGTAAATCTGCATCAGGGAATATTTGAAACCGTTTACTTTGTTATATGGGAAGTAATTGAAATTTTCAAATGAACTGACAGTCCATCAAGTAGCTCGCTTTTCAAAACGGGTACAAACAAACAAGATCATGCTCAACATTTTCAGCTGATGGCAGATTTAGTTTACGTTGCTTTCAAAACATTAGGCCTACAGAGGAATAAGAATTATAGAGAAATTTGGGGATTATTTTCAATGATTTTGTTTTTATTTCACAGAATCAGATGAAGTAGGCCTAAATTATAAATAGGATTTCATTTTGTTTAATCATAGGCCATGAGGGATAGAAACGTTTCCAATATAATACAAATTGTTCGTTAAGTTCGTTATCCTCTTTGGATTCTAGCCAACAGGAACAAATGCTGATCCAAATGGAGACGCTTTATTGCAGAGGTGAGCTCAGGAAATCACGTTATGGAACTGTTTAGGTGAAATTTGAGTCGGCGTCTAATACAGTACATGTCTCCAGCATCATTGTACGGATATATTTCACATTAAGACGGTCTTTTTTTAGCTAACTTGTGTGAACGAACGTTTAACCAACAAAAAG
This sequence comes from Cryptochiton stelleri, assembly GCA_031471745.1. Lineage (NCBI taxonomy): Eukaryota > Metazoa > Mollusca > Polyplacophora > Chitonida > Mopaliidae > Cryptochiton > Cryptochiton stelleri. The sequence goes on from JAUELC010037130.1 coordinate 9,703, forward strand.
TTTTTCACCATCAGTTGAATTGAAATAAAAAGCACAATACGTTCTGGTGAACAGATAGTATTAACATAGATAGACTATCTTAGAAATCCGTTGTCTATGCCTGCATTTAAGAACACCTATAAATAACTTAATGTATATACACCATGCTTATTATGTTTGAGCATAAACCTTGAATAAGGTGCTAGTATCTGCACTGAACCGATGCTTGATAATAACATCCAGAAGTTGACAATCTATATAATCTTGTTATGTTATTTAGATTGAGTTTATTGAATCGGTACTTAAGACGACACAGAGCATCAAAACTGAGTTAATTTGATCGCTTCTTAAGGCCTGAGATGATTGGGTTCCTCATTTTGCCGAGAAGGTTTTCGGCAAAAACTTATCAATTATATAATTCGAAGATTGGTATGGAATTGGGATTGGGTATTAGAAGTGGACAAGATGTTTATCCGTCTAGCCTGCCTCTCATATACCGGTTTGTGGTCGCATTTGCTAAGTCTTTATCGCTTTTGAATCACCGATCTTCTCACTTGTGGGAGATCGACTCCGTCTATGCTAGAAATCATTTGTGTGGGGGGCAGTTCTCGACTTATGGTAGTCCGTCTGTTACCGCCGACACAACCGTCATATAAGTGATACACTAATCAGCAAGACGTTCTACATCAATCAAATATGTACATAAATCGCACAGAATCTTTTTAGTTGTTCCTATATCATCTAAATAAATAACGAGTTTACATCGTAACATGTTCAACATGGTTACATCATAGCCACTTAGCTAGACAATGTTTAACCGAATGTCCGCAGCAGTTGTCCTCTCTGATAGTCTCAATGCGTAGGAATTTGTACTTTTAAAGTGTATTCCCGATTGGAAAAGCGGACAGTCGGCAATGACTTCTATGTACGATAATTTCATGACATACTGGTTTAGTATACATCACATTTTTCCATAGACCACGTTAACATCTTGGCTTCAACTCCATAAGAATATTACGGATGATCCTAGCAGACAATGTTCGGATTGAGTTAGTTAACATTTGATAAATGTATCGACAATCTTGTAAATTGCACAACCATACAAGACAAGACATGATACATAGTAGTAGTAGGTTCATCGAATTGAATTGTTTTAGTGACATTTAAAAGAAGGAAAAAGATCTCTTATCGATCTGACTTTAGGTTCAATTGGATGAATGTTTGTTTTGTCTAACAGGTTTATGAGATCTAAAAGAGCTAGACCCGTATTAGCGTACACTATCACGATTCAATCCACGACGGAGTCAGCACAACATGCAGCCACCAAATCTCGTTAGTGGACCAAGATCTATCAAAAATCAGACTAAAATCAATAAGTCATATGCCCATATACAGACCAGTGTATACATTAGGATTGCAGAAACCTATTGGACTTGAAGATACGGTCATATCAGACGAGTAACCCAATAGAGCAGCAACTCAATGTACCAGCAATACAACGGAGCAGCAACCCAAAGCATCATGAACCCAAATCTACCAGTAAGCTAATAGAACAGCAGCCCAATATAACAGCAAGTCAAATGGAAAAGAAGCCCAATAGAGCAACCCAATGACAGTATGGTACGGGTCACCAGAAGATATGGTAATTAATACACAACACACCAAACAATTTCAACTTTTCAAAGCGTTACTACAAATTTGTTACCGGTCAAAAAAACAGGACGGACACGAAAATTCACAAACCTTAATTTCCTTTCATACAAATATGTAAATTACACATATGAGATGCTGGTTGTTTCATTGTTTAAGTGACGTTCTATATGTATATATACTTGTCTCTGAGAGTTTATCTAGAACATGAGATGATTTATCGACTTTGTATTAATCGTAATCCATGTGCCAGTGTGATAATCTTTAGAAATATATATTTGTTTTATAAATGGAGAGAAAAAAAATTGCTTGTCTCCATCGGGAATCGAACCCGGGACATGGTCCACCCTTGAACCTGCGAGGCCCAATTGGGGACACGATTGTGGAACCCCCAGGTTAACAACCAGCCGCAGGTTAACTTTACAAGACCATAGTGGAGTACCCTGGCAAGCGACCACTCCAGGGCAAGGAACCCACTTGGGAACAATTAGTCCAATTGACTTAAAGCCGGTTCTACAAAGAAGTCTTGCTTCTGTTAGCCTGCTTGTTGTTCATGAAGAAAGAGATAGAGACACAGAGAGCTGGGAAAAGGAGACTTCTTGCTCTGTGTTATCTGAGCACAGTTTTGTGTACCTTGCTCATAGAACTAAAGATAACACTTGAGATGTTTCTCCACTTCACGAGTGGTAGTTGAATTCAATTCACGATATACGTCATAAGAACACGCGACGAAATCCTTGCTCAGAACATTTACTGTGGTGACGAGGCCACCATTACGCAGTTATTTTTTCAAATATGCCATTCTTTAAAACCCAGTTAAACAAGTATGACAGGAATGTTTATTTTCTTCCGAAAAAAATAATACACAAAGAAGAACAATAAAACAATTCAAATTTTTATTTATCGAGCTTCGCCATATTGACACTGTCCCGAATCCCCCTGACGGCGGACATGCTCGGTTGGTAGTTGGGGGTCTCCGACAATAGGCTGCTAATTATCATGTGTATTACAAGTTATGGCTCCAAAAAAGCATAAAAACAAGGAGAGTATGTCGGCCGCTAAACAGGTTAGGCAAAGTTCTGATGAAGTCGATACAAATAACGTCTCACGGTGAAAGTGATGTACATTCTGACGACGAACAAGATGAAACAACAACAGCTCCATTATCAACTACTACAACAACATCAGATGACTTGCGGATTCTTATCATGGATATGAAACAAACGCTTGCCGCCGATATGAACGAGATAAAACAGGATGTAAAAAACATTACAGGTGAGGTCAGAGACATAAAACAACGTATACAAACTCTAGAAAGTCATTTACCCCAAATAGAACAGAATTTACAGTTTTCTTCTTCCAGAATTGATAAGTTAGAAAAATCTATTCCGAATGTTGAATTGACACTTAATTCCCATGTAAATGACCTTGAGAAAAAAA
>JAUELC010037239.1:0-12771 GCA_031471745.1 Cryptochiton stelleri
ATATTAGGTTTCCGTAACTTTGACAATGAGTCTCTGTAACTTTTATAATATGTCTCTGTAACTTAGATAATAGATCTCCGTAACTTTGATGATAAGTTTCTGTAACTTTGATGATATGTCTCCGTAACTTTGATAATAGGTCTTCGTAACTTTGAAACTAAGTCTCTGTAACTTTGATAATAGGTCTCCGTAACTTTGATGATAAGAGTCTGTAACTTTGACAAAAGTCTCTGTAACTTTGATAATAGGTCTCTGTAACTTTGACAATAAGTCTCTGTAACTTTGATAATAGGTCTCCGTAACTTTGATGATAAGTCTCTGTAACTTTGATAATAGGTCTCTGTATCTTTGATAAAAGGTCTCCGTAACTTTGATAATAGGTCTCCGTAACTTTGACCATAGGTCTCCGTAACTTTGACCATAGGTCTCCGTAACTTTGATGATAGGTCTGTTGCTTTGATAATAGGTCTCTGTAACTTAGATAATAGGTCTCCGTAACTTTGACCATAGGTATCTGGAACTTTTATTCCAAAATTAAAATTAAACAAAAACCTGGCTCCATAATGACTTATGTATTACCATCAGATATACACTGTCCAATTTTAAACGATCCTGACATTAATGAGAGAGAGAGGTATTCAATTGAGAGACACCAACACTAAGAACAAGAACTAAGTTAATTTATTACGATCGACATGTAGGTACTGTTCACGACGGGATAAAAAAAAAAAAGATATAGGCCTTGGATATTGTTTATTTGTGAAAGTGATATATCAACTGAAATATCATCTGGAAAGTCCATTGTTTCATTGTATAAATACTATTTATATATATATTGTTGTAGGATTGCATTTGATGCGCTTTAATGCCGGCAGGAAACTTGCGACCGCAATAGGGTCCAAGAAAAAAGAACAGAACGCTTTGGCACAGTCTCAGAGTTTCGCTGAATACAACCGACGTATACAAACACGTCTGAAGATCCACGAGGCCAACATGCAGTGGAAAACATATGGAGTGAGTATATCGCTGTGACAGACCGGGATAAACCGTCAAAACTGATGAAACTGAAATTAGCTGGATTTTTAACCTAGATTATTTCACAGTCAGTACTTATTGGGTCCTGGAGTATTTACGATTTGGCGGTGTCGCCGGTCGGCCTCGCCGGTAACACCCTAAGACAAATCGTACAAAACGTTACCAGTAATTTCATATAAAAAATAATGCTCAAGCTGAAAAACTCACAAAAATGCAAAAAATTTTGCATATTAAGTTAGTAAAACATAAGAGATACTGAATAAATAAAACAAAAACAAATGATTTACTTTTATAAACCCTGTGTTGTGTGGGGAAATGACAAGCGTTTTATACAACGTTATAGAAAGGAAGGTTGTTGACGTTAAACAATACGAAGTGTAACAACAAATTGTAGAAACAAAAGTGTTATTCAATGGCTCTGAAATATAGAGGTTAACCAGCGAGAGCCCGTGTGTTACGATGAATATATATCACTCGAGTCTATTAATTTAGCAAAATCAGGAGCCGGACGATATACGTTGTTATACACGGGTTCGAATTGGATAGTCTTTTTCTCACACTACACATTTTTTTTTTGTATTTTTGGGGTGATTTTCCTATAAAAATCATATATTTTTCCATGGATGGTAAGGATAAACATTGTTGTGCCCGAGCAGCTGGCGACTTCATAGACTGATTGCTCCGGCACTGGAACGTCCTCCTGCAGCAGAGTCGAAAATGTGATGTCACCTCTTTGTGACGTATGACCTGTGTGATAATATCACTAGTGTATTACGAAAGACAACGGCTCGGGAGTGGAATTATCGGGGTTGTAGTGTGAGAAATAGAGGTTAATCAACGAGAGCCCGTGTGGATACCACTCGAGTCTATTCAATTTCAAAATCACGAGCCGGAGGCGAGTGATTTTAAAAATGAATTGACGAGAGTGATATCCATCTTAATACACGTGCTCTAGTTGGATAATCCTTTTCTCACACTATGCAGTAAAACTATTTCATTTTTTTGCAATCGTTTTCATCTGTCAAAAACAGCAGTGTTGACGTTTAAGCTGTACATGCATACAGCTTTCCAAATAACTGTATCATAGACATTTATCTGTCCGCGAAAGACAAATATACCAGAACGCGTTTGTATTTTGGCCTTACTTGAATCATTTATGTCAAACAAAATGAAAATGTTGATTATTGTGCGTGATATTAACAAGTTAAAACAGCATATTTTGAAAGATTTGAATTCTGCTACTTTTGCGAAGTGAGCCGATCGAAGTAGAAGGTTGAGCTTGATTGTAACCTGGGAGTATTGATTGAAGCAGACGAATGTCTGTATCATACCATGTATGGTTAATGTAGTCATGTGACTTAATAGTCGTGGGGAAGTTAACCCATAAACGGTTAGATAATAAGGTCATAACCCTCGATCCTTCGATGTATATGATCACATGGTTATTTTGGATAAAAGTAGTCCGTTTGACCTTTGAATTGACCAATCAGAGATTACTGTGTGATAATATCACGAGTGTATTACGATATCAATAATCAACGGCTCTGGAGTAGTCTCGCGTGAACCAGACCCTTCGCGTTAACTTGCTACCCGCTACTAGAGTCTGGTAACATAACATACAACATTTTGCAAAAAGGTTATGGCCGCCAGCGTATCGGGCTATCGTTGATCTTGTGTTCTGATAAGCTCTTTTTAAAAAAAATATTTCAAAATTAAAATCGAATCCAAAACCTATCTGTTTAAATGCAAATTTATTAACTTTACATTTATTTGTTTGATTTAGCCGGTCCCCACTTTGTTTACTACCTCCAAGTTTATAACACGTGTTGTTACGCCACGGTCTATATTATGCTTCAAACTCACCAAATAATTCTAAAATTAATTAATTTGTATTTAAATAAATATATTTTGTATTCGATTAAATGTTAGAAATATATTTAAAAAAGATCTCATCAGAACACTAGCTCAACGATAGCCCGATCCAATGGCGGCCATTATTTGCAAAATTGTGTATGTTGCGAGACCAGACCCTAGTAGCGGGTCGCAAGTTAACGCGAAGGGTCTGGTTCACGCGAGACTAGTGTTAATAATGTTAAACTTTACAAGTCATCATGGGGTATTCTATAATAAGCGTTCAGATATATTGAATGTATTCAACTACCAAGGCAAACAGTCATGGCGATCTGTGACTGGTCTGTACAAATCTTGCTTTAAAAGACTACGTCTTTAACAACTTAAACTTTCAACGATAAGATCAAATGGCATACTATTTGTGATAGATTACACATATATTTTGTCTTTGTTTAAGTAGTACCTAGGAGGCCACCTAGATCACAACAACCGACATTCTATAGTTACTGCTGGTGATTTAGTGCCTGACTGAAGAAAAAAAGTTACCATATTTTTTTCGTTTTTCCGTATTTTCGTTATTTTGGTATAGAACCCTCTCAGTACAGAAACTAACTATTTCGGAAAATTGTTCAGGTTTATACCTATACGGGAATCGAACCCACGACCGTCAGAGTGAGGCACCAAATCACCAGTAGTAAATACTGGCAGCCTGGACACTTCAACTTCTGCTTCTTCTGATATATCGTAGACGGTCGATTGGGTGACTGGTCTAGGTGGCCGGCATTTAGTGCTGGCGATTTGGTGCCTGAACCGTCGTGGGTTTCATTCCCGTCAGGTTTCACTCAGTCAGCAACTTTTCTGAACTATAATCTGTTCATACTTAGCTAGTATTTAGCTCACTTCAAGGCTGTAATGGGGTCATTTGCACCCCCTACCCCCACCCTACACCCTCTCCAGACCATCCTCTTGGATTGCCTAATAATATTATGCTCTCAACGGCTTTGCAAGGAAGAAAGAACACACATATCACAAATTCACATTTCTGTAACATTTATTCTGATATATTCTGCCACACCGGCAACTCCTTTCAGAAAATAGGATATACAATTTTGACAAACATAGGTGCGAGATTTCGTGACATCACGAATTATATAAATGCATCCTTCTGTGGCACAAAAATAAAAAAATAAAAATACACCAACAACAACAACAAACTTTAAAAGTAAATAACAATAGTTTTATGAATTCCAAAAGAAAATGAGAGATGTATGGGGTATGTTGTATCAAAGACCAATTCAGCAGCGTTACTGAACGGTCAGAGTATGTATGGCAAGACAGGTAATACAGGTATACCTTGTTGAAGAAAAAGTTATTCTTAAAAAGGAATATCTATTAGTATTTACTAATGACGTTACTATATATGAAATCTTTAATTCAGAACACGAGAGGAGTATCTAGATCACCCATTTAACAGCTTAACATAACACAGGAAAACTACCAATGGATTAACAACTTCTTAGTTTATTAAGACGACGTTTCGGCGTTGGTACTCACACCGTTTTCAAATCAATGAATGATGTGAGTACCAACACCGCACATCGATTTAATAAATTCAGAAGTTGTTTATCCACAAGTAGTTTTCCTGTGTTACTGAGCAACCAGCTTCTAAATGCCACTTAAAGAACAGCTTAACATAATAAAACAGTAAAGAAACTATGGTCCATAGTTGCTAATCCTGATAATTCTACTTCATTTAAGTCGTTACCATTTTCGTGAACGGACTACTTGTCCATATAAGAAACAGGGACAATTTGGAAGTTGTGAATGAGAAGTATCAAATTATGAATGTCAATGATAATTAAAAGCAAGAGAATAAAGAAAAAATCTGATATTTTGCTATATCGTGGAGGACAAAGTAAATGTAAAAAGGATAGAAATTTCTTCAAACAACCGTATTTACATAAACAAAACAAATCTCCAATCTCTTCATGATTGAAAATAAATAATTTATAGCACAAATTTAATAAAGAATGAAAATGGATAAATAAATAAAGATTTTGACGTTTCTATAGCAAAATAAGCAGTTTAACAGAGCACTGTTTTAACATAGGATACTTAAACTAAGAGTTATAACCGCGTGCAATGTTTACAACAAAATTTGACTTAAATATGTGCGAACTAGTCCTTTAAAGAAATATTTACATCTATAGCAATGTGACATAAATATGATATTTTTTCGTGTCGTTTAGAAAGCGACAACTTAACCGACCACTACTTATCTTGTACGGGTCTAAGTCTGAAAAAACTCTGCACTACAATCTGATCTAACTAAGAGAGTTTTGTAGCAAAATAACGGGGATACCGTTGATAACATAAATATATAGAGCACAAATTATTTAAAACGGCGAATATCACTGGAGGAAATTGCCCATGAAACTGGTGTAGAGAAACGGCATACACCAATGAACGGAATCTCGCTTGGAACTAGTTCAGATATGGATCAATAATCTTAATTTCATTGCAATATGTCATTTTATAAAATGTTGGAGGTTTTCTCGAGAGATCATGGCGTCTGTTTATATTACACAGCCAAACTATTTATTTTCTACATCAAAACCATTTTTATAAAAACTGTAGTCTTCTACCTCATTTACATTATGCTTATTCTTGGTCATATTGATTTACCCAGTTGCCTTTGAATTCTCAGAGTAAGCCTGTCCTGTGTAATTATATTCCGTCTATATTCTGATCCGTGTTGTCCATAAACAAGATGGCGTTCTCAAATCTCGTTTATGTTTTTCGATATTTTGCGTGAAGCAGTTTAGCGTGCTGGACTCTTAGCTGAGATGATTGACAACTCGAGGAAACAGCCATTTTGTTCGTTGTGTGCGAAACTCTGGAGTGAGAGGAATTTGTCTTCCGTTACGGACACCAGTCACATCACATATAATGCCGTATGTAGTGACCATAAAGTCAGTGCACCGCTTAACGTATTAAACCTTTCAACATCGGTGTATATTCTGTCATTACACGGTCTAGGTCCTTGGCACTTGGGGGTTTTCACCAACTGCAACATAACCCGTCTGGTCAACTTTAGCATCTGAAAACGATAAATGAATATTACTACTAACATATACCAATATAAATAGTTATAAACAGGGTGTGTACCACTCGTGTTGTACAATAAACTTCGTACAATGTCAATAAATCCTATACATTATTATGATATAGAATTACACGTATTAGTAGTTGTAATTGGATTTCCTTGGTTGTCGCTTTCCATGCATCGGGATCGTGTCCGCCCAAAAGAAATGACATTAAAAAGAATTTGGTCGCGTGGCGGTGCGTGTAAATAACAAAATAGAGGTAAGCTAATGAGACCCCCCACATATAGGCAACACTTCTACAGAGTAATGGATTTAAGGGCACAGCGAAACATCTAGGTTAGCAGTTGTGGGGTTTGATTGTGACCATCTCTCTAAAGATTTGATTGACTCTGCGTCTAGAGGGAGCCAGCCTATACAGCCGCTACTATTTATTCTCCTTAGTTGATCAATTGGCCGACTCTCAATGTCCCTCTTTACGTCTGTCTTGGATTCTGTTTGGATATGACTCAATGGAAAGGAATAGAAGGGTCTTTACTCAACACGAGACACATTAGAACGTGGCTGAGACAATATGAAACCTTGTGCACCATTATAGTAGCCCATGTCGCGCCTTTGTCTCCGCTCATGCATAGGAGAAGCGCCGCTAAATAAGTAAACAATTCCTTTGAGAAGGCCTCTATAGGTGTTTGGCTGAACGGCAGGAAGTCTGGATCAGGAAGAATTTGTAAAGGACTTTACAAGAGTGCTCGTTCTCGCATGGAAATTATTAGACGCGAATTTATACGACTCTACGGATCGGCAGCAGAGAGCAAAATGGGGCAAATTTCTCTCCCAATATCGGCAATTCTGTCAGCGGTCTCTCAGCCACCCATATGGCACGACCTCAAAGACAATAGACCGGACTCGTAGAGCTATACATGTGTATTGTTTATTCATTGCTGTGGGACCGTGTCCACTTCTCTATCTGATTTAATCAAGTAGCCTGGACCCAATGCATTAGCGAGCGGTTGGTGGGAGCTTCCTGTGCCCCTTTGCTTTCTGAGCTAAGGGGCAACGCGAAGACGATCTGTGACGCTTAGTACTGTAACGTTGCATACATTGTCATGTCGTTTCAAGCATCCTGTCTTGTATCTTGGCGACTTGTCATTGTTTGTTGCCAGAGACGTCGACGGTGGCTTCCTTCACCCATTGGGCTGACGCGCCGTCATATCACGACTGAAATAACCTTAAGTACGGCGTACTAGCCCAAAAAAACAAACCAAATGCAGTAAGTATCGGGATTGACCTCAGCTGGGAGCTGTACGTTCATTATTTAATATCGCTGTTAGAAAACTGTACATATGCTCAAAGCCATTTGTAATCTAAGTCATGCACTGAATTACAGAATCGTGGCCTTTGCATTTGTTCTGAATTGACTCATTAACGTGAATACAATTATCATAAAATAGTTAGTATCCAGATTCTAAATTATGCGATATCGGAGAGTTTTTAAGTTGTGATTCTAGTGAAAATCTGATAAGGATTTCAAAATTGTGTATTTTCCTGCGAACATTCAATCATTTTGCACAACGAACCTCAAACGTGGGTGTTTTAGAAAGGTTATGTTAATTATAACAAAAATAGAATTATAATCTTCTTGAACGAGGATACGAGGAATATGTTACCATGCATAAAATATATAATATACAAAGCTTTCTGCTTCTTTTAATTTGTTTTCATTGTTGGTTTGTTTGTTAAGGCTGCGATTAAGGTCATTCCACTCACGTGACAACGTGACAGTCCAACGGTCGAAGGAAACCACATCATTGGCAACAAACAATGACAAGATACAAGACAAACACAGGACTTTAAAGATAATGCAGTAAGGCAAATTGTGCAAATTATAATTCAATATATGTGCAATCTATAATGAGTCTTACCTTTATCGACCCCAGGGTGCGCTGAGATGTTGCTCTGTAGCTCTGGTTACTCTAATGGATTGTGCTCAGTGTAAACTGTTCAGGAATCACCAGAGTCTTGCACCTGTATATGACCATACAGGTGTAGTCAAATGCTCAGAGACTTGTATCAGTCTCGGCAGAAGGTGAAGTCCATATCTCTACAATCTACTTTTATTTACGTTAATAACTATTGCAATATATCCCTGAATACATCGCCAGTGCAAAATCATCATCCTCAGTCCCAGAATTGGAGACGTCGCTGACCTGGCTAATTGGCAAGACTTACACACGGGAGGTGAAATGGTCGAAATGGTCAATATACACAGCAGCAAATGTCAATAGTCTCATACATACATGTATATAATACTTGGGCCGATGTAAACGCACACAAACAGACGAACAGACACACAACATCGATATGTCCACAAATAATATCACTAATTACAGCCCTTGACCAAATGCACAGTTCATCTGATAGAGGGCGCTCTGAGACAGTGTCTTTATTGGTTCAATGAGGACATCACATGACGTCCTCCTCAACCAATGGGAGTTCTCTCTAATCTAACTGATTGTAGATTTAACCATATTTTAGCCGTCTTTTAAACACAACATTTTCCATAGCTATTTACATACCAAGTGTTCTTTAGGAGGAATATTTTCTAATGTCAATAGGGGGAAGATGTATGAAATGCTGGTTGTCGCCAGATCCACTGCCGACTACTACTTGACAAAGACGGCGCCACTGTCGGGGAAAATGTTTGCGAAGAATCAAAAGAGTAAGTGGATGAATGTTTTGCTCTGCTGGATGGAGTCTCAGAAGCCACAGTTTCTGCTATCGACCAAATTCTCGGTTTATTTGAAGTTATGGAATCGCTGGTTATAGAGGACTTTGTGGTCTCCAAATCTGGCGTATGTAGCCGAGTGCCTAGTGGTGAAGTGACCGTCAAATCTTCAGGGACTACATTTGGCGGATGGAGCTGAGGCGGGGAAAGTTGATCAACGGAGAGAACTCTATCGCGGTGAATGATGTGTGATGACGTCAGATCATGGTCTACTACAGAGTTGGGGGACGAATCTCCAATCCCGCTTAATCTCGGGGACAACGAGAGGTTGACACTGGGCGTCTTAACACTTGACCCGCTCAAGAACGTGTCATCTAAGAAAGGAAAAAAAAAAACAAAAAAATTTGTTAAACTGCAAAAAAACATAGGTGAACATCCATATTGATATTCCTACATTCTATGTTATTACTTTTATTTTTTGTTAAATAAATACAACCTTACAAAATCTAAATATGTCTTGGAATTCTTTGATTATATGACAGTTAATATTTAATAAATATCAACGTATAACTTTCTGGATTATTTGTCCTTAAAATCAATATCACGGTTGATTTGCGTTTTTATATATAACAAACATTTTGGGAGCATTAAAACATAAATTGTGGAAAATCGTATGCGTCTTTTTAGATTATTTCATTTTTTTAAATTTGTCCATGAAATCATTGGCTATGACTTTTGATTTATTTGGTCATTATAATATTGGCAATCATTTCGTGATTAATTGCTGGCTAAATGACTGACACTCATATTACAATAATGAACACATTAGAAATCGAACCCATGCAAAAACAAATATACACTTTACTTAACCAACTCCACAAAAAAACTTTGTCACCTTAATATACAACAGTCTCCATGTGGAGCTTATTTTAGTAGATTATACATTGCGAAGTTATTAGCCAACTCAAAAATTTAATTCGGAAACACAAAAGAAAGAGGCATATTCTAACTTTACATGTGATGAAATAAGTTAGGTGTTAATCTGGAATATTGCAATTTATTTTGTATACATGAATTTGATAGGAGAAAGACCGAATGGTTCATTCCTGAAAATAATCCCTATCCAAAATACAAAATTCATATTCAAGAAAATTATTGTAGCAAAGTTGTAAATGATTTGCATGCCCACCAAAGTTCATAATTACGAATAAACGTCTATACGAACCGTATACAATTAAAAAATTATTAGACCCATTAATTGAGATGAGACGGCATCATTTATAGTAACAGAACTAATGACTCGGTTGACGTCATTACTGCGAAACGATGCTTGTAATTTCGTGATAGTGATTCAAAGACTTTGTGCATGTTATTTTATATGACTCAATTTGGTAGACAATGTAATTCATCAATCATTCATACAATAAACTCATCGGAATCAGGACCAATAAAGAAGTACGTACGTATCAATGGGCATAAAGAATGGGTTAATTCAAACAAAACATAAGCTGCACAAAGAAAACACCGTTATTGCATGTTTATTAGATTTGTTACTGATGTGTTTCAAACATTGGTTTGTTATATAAATATACACAATTATGATCATGTACTATAAGTGATTATAAAAAACTATGTCAGTCAATGAGATAACCAGTCAGCGAGTTAAGAGTGCCGAAATAAGTCAGAAAAGTAAATGAATCGCCTATGGCTTCGTCCACTGAAGTTGACAAGCTTGATCGAGTACACCAGGCTTAATAACCGAATCGCCATTACATGTAAAGGCCTATTTCTGATATAAAAAATAACCGCAGGTGTTGAGTGGGGGATTGAGTTGTAAATCAGTATGTATATTGCGGTGTGGTTAGAAGTAGGAAGATAATGAAAGCTCCTCAGTTGATTACAGGTATCCCAGGTGTCATCTATTGTCCCGTCTATGTTATTGTTAACGCCTATCTATTGTTAACATGGGCACCGCAATAAACCGCGTAATCAAGCGCGAATCTGATCAATAACATCGCGATGCTTATTTACTTTAAATTCGCAATCAAATGACACCGCGTACCGCATGACGCATTCAATTTATCTGGTAATTACATGTGGTAAAAAAGTGCTAAACAAGTTATTCTTGGGTAAATAGAACTTATTGCGTTCGAGGCCTGTTCTTGTTCATTTGTTTTGGCTGCAGTTTGCGGCTCTCAATCGCGAGCCGTTCAAGCGGACTACTCAGCATCACAATGCGTCCTGTAACAATGTTTGTTTTCAGCAAACTAACCATTCAGTATAAGGATGGATGGCGATAAAATGAGACAGTCACATTACAATAACACAGCCAAACGTTTATATTCACATGAACAAATTTTAAACGAATTGCGTCCCAAGGCACAAACTTGCGGACACATTTGAAAAGCTTGAGAGAAAAGTTCCACGTTTGTCATGGTCAGAGGTTTTATCACCCGTGTAATGGGTATGGCCTTGGAAACTTTCTGAAATTATTGTTCATCCACCAATAAAACATATGCTTCCAAAAAATAAAATAATTACCCCCCCCCCCTGGGGTTTTATTCCCTTCAGAACTTACTGTCCGTTGTTATAAGTTATTTTATTTCTGTTCATGTTGTTTCGACCTTTTTGTCATTTTCAGTTTTGGTGTAATACTACATCGCCCGTAAGCATTAAACTGCATGGACATCCGCTTTGGAAGGGCGTGAGTTTTGTCAGTTTGAACATAAGCTCTGTTAAAAAAATAACAAAGAAAAAGATTCGGAAACCTGAATAATTTCTTGTTATATAACTTTCAGAATCTTTTTTATCATTATTTTATTAAGATATATCATGAATGATTATGTGTAAACCTTTTCGTGAGCACACCATACAACTATTTATTTATTTAAAATTTTCCTAAATTTGGCGGGCGGTTGGACGGAGCTTCGTGTTGCCCTGGTGCTCTCAGAGCTAACGGGCAGCAAGAAGCTGTTGTGGCATTCTGTTATGTCCTGGGATTGTCTTGTATCTTGTCATTGTTTGTTGCCAGTGGCGTCGGGGGCGGTTCTCTTCACCCATAGGGTTGGCACGCCGTCATATGAGTAAAATAACCTTAAGTAAGACGTAAAACCCCAAATCAAACAAACAAACAATCTTAAATTTGTAGAAATTTAAAGAAGCTATACATGGAACGGTCAGTGTTCAATTAGAGTGTTGTCTCTCTTCAAGAATTTAACACAAGTAAAAAAAGCTTTCCTTTTCAGTGCACGACAAATACAAGAATTTAAATTGATTTCGTCTAAGTAGAGGTGGTTGAAGATATCATGAGTGCAGGTTTCAAACGAAGTTAACTTCGGACGAGCTGTCAACGTGCGAACGCGTGAAGACCAGGTCATGTGACACGGCTTTGTTCTCTACACACAGTTTCATTTGTCTGTTCTTTGATTCGACATGATCAACTCGTAAAGGCATCATTAGCCAAACACCGGCTGTTTTTTCCAAAGCCATATCTGTTTGAAAGCTAACCCATTATAACTACCTACCTACCTGACACCACGCGTTGAGACAACTTTTACAAAGGCTCCCGAAAAAAAGCTTTAAAAAATTTAAGTTGGGGAATGTGTCGAATGGCTTAACAAAGAAAATACAAAGAGCGAGGACTATAAAGTAGATCGTCAAAGAGTCTTTCCCATCTCTTTAATTCAACCGACGACAAATGTAGATAATTATCCGTCAACAAAGTGGTCCTTTTATTTGACTGATAAATTAATCTATTCATTCAAATCCACGAAAAGGCTCTTTAAGGGGATATACGAAAAGGCTCTATTAGGGGATCTTCACAAACGCTCTGTTAGGGGATCTTCAAAAAGGTTCTATTAGATTTAGGGGATTTTCAAAAGGCTCTATTGGGCGATCTTCAAAAAGGTTCTATTAGGGGATCTTCACAAAGGCTCTATTAAGGGATCTTCCAAAAGGCTCTATTAGGGGATCTTCAAAAAGGCTCTATTAGGGGATCTTCACAAAGGCTCTATTAGGGGATCTTCAAAGAGGCTCTAATAGAACCTTTTTGAAGAT
>JAUELC010037350.1:2542-12769 GCA_031471745.1 Cryptochiton stelleri
CATTGTGGCGCCTACAGCTGCTAAAAACTCTCCCGGTGTCAGTCCTCAAGGTGTACAGATGTCTTAGAGCGAACTTAATTGGTCAAAATTCGACAAAAAATACAAAAAAGATAATCGATACGTATGACAGCAATGAAGTAAATATGGGGATGAGGGTTACGTGACGTCAGACCGGACCTAGAATCAATTCCTCGCCTGCAAAAAAGCTGGATTTCGATTGAATAAAATTCAGCTGGGGATTATGCCGACAGTCGATATGGTCGACATAAACAGCTCTGCTTGGTATGGTAGATTATTGTAAAATGCCGATTACTCAGCTTTACGTGACAGTTGAATGCTAAAGTAATTCTTTTCTTAATCAGATGAAAATATACTTTTTACCCATAGTCAACTTTATCAAAAGTTGTTTATTTTTTTAACAATATGTAATTATCTAGTGTATATATCAGATAAATAAAATAACTTGCACTTGAACTCTAATAATAAAATTTCTACACACCCTCATATTTGCAAAATTATCATAAACAATCTTTTTATAATTGTCTGGCATCCAAACTTCTATTGCTCTCTTATAGTTGTGTGTCTCCACCTCTGATCGACCACCCGGGAAGGAGTAAGGCTGAGACCGGGCTATATGGCCTATATGTGAACAGGGTAAGTGTAATAACCGGCCACCACACATCCATACCTAAAAAGACATATATTTTTTTTATATAAGTGAAGAGAGAAAAAATTACTTGCCTCCACCGGGATTCAAACCCGGGACCTTTGGTTTACAGGCCCACACTATATATAGATAGATAAATTACTCAACGTGTCAAAAGTAAATTTTGCTAACTCTTTCACTGGTCATCCAGATAAGTGGATTAAGGTTATTTACTTTAATGACGGTGTGCCAGCCCAATGGGTGAAAGAAACTGTCCTCGACATCACTGGCAACAAACTATGACAAGATGCAAGAAAAGCATAGGGAGCAAAACATGGTGAAATAAGACAAAATGCAAATTTATATTTTCATGTCGGCTTCGTGTTGGCCCTTAGCTCAGAGAGCACCAGGGCACAGGAAGTTCTTTCCAACAACACGCTCCAGCGCTCCTACTGTATATGACGGACAGTCAAAAGGAAAAACGCTATTTTTTTTACATGAGCACAGTTTTGTAAGATTCGAAAGGACACATATTTTCATTCTGAATGTCCGATTTGACTTGTTGATTCTGAACAAAAATGAAATAAGGAAAATTTACAGCAAATAGTCTTATTCTGTGAAGACCATGCAAGATATCGTTCCATGTCGGTTGAAAAGGCATTTCTGGGCCATTTTAGACAACATGCATTGACTGTTTTTGGTGCCAAATTTCTGATAAATTCACATCACAAAGATTGTCATGGGATACGAGCAATAAAGAAAGAACATCTATAAATCAACTTGTATATTAAAGAATAAGGTGTGTTGATGACATTATAGCAAGAATGCAAAAAGGAAACTCCGAAATTGTATGGATTCCTAGCTAGCTGAAATATAATTAATGCCGACAACCATTGCTTTTATGAGTAAAGAATTGGTGTAAACTGACATCTTGTGTAAACAGAGCATTTTCTCCTGTCCCATGATGTGTCGGTTTAGAAAGGTTTCACTGTACTTCACAATGTTTTCAGGGTAATGAGTTTCTTTTATTATTTTTTTTAACTAAGCTGATCTGCTGCGTTAGTATAACAGGACATATGTTTTGTGAATATAGTGTTTTACTTACTCTCCATGCCATCTCTAAGTTCTCGCCTCCCCACACATTCATCCCCTCGTCATAAGTCCCGATCTCAGCAAAATATGTACTGTCGATAGCAAAAGCCGCCCCAACCATCACTGCGCCTCTAGCAGATGACAAGTATATCAATTAAAATCGCTCAAAATATATTTTCAATCTGTAATTATGAAGTCATATTATGCAGACACAAACGATGTGGCAATTAAATGCTTTATGTGCCTCTCTCGACATTATCTAACAATTCTACAAACTTAAGAAGGCCAAAAACTGATTGATGCAATTTCCTCATTATTTTTAAGGGTTTTTTTTTAGCCTCGGAATCAAGCCAACTCCTCATTTCAAGAAATGCCATGATGCCTTATGTCGTGTGTCTATGTTTTTAGCCCGTGTCAGACAGCATGGTCACTTTGTATTTTATCTTCTTGTCGTTGTTACCACTAAATTAAGTACAAAAAATACTATTCTGCCAATAATATATAATCGGATCTGCATGCAGCCTGGCAGGAATTAGCTTTGGATTCTCACAAAGAGCTGTATATACGAAGCACGATTTTTAATTTGGCCCGTAGAAAATGTGACGTGGCCCAAACATAAATCTGAATGATTTTTGTCTCTCTAAGCTTGGAACTCTTGATCTATAATTGAGTGATAAGGTAACTAAAACTTTACTGTGATCTTGAAAACTTAATTTCATCAACTTACATCCGGGGTTCTGCGGGTGATTTTCCTTCTATTTGCTTGTTTCTCCAGAAAGTCTCAAAGAAAACCAATCTCCAGTCAAATCCATATCGTGTCATGTAATCTTCATAAAATTTATAATGGAAGCTCTCGGCGTTTATGTAATCTAACGTTCCCATGGCAACGGTACGGCGGTCTTTCTTTACCTCCGTGAGCAATGGCGGCAACCTAATTTAAGGTAAATAGGAAAATAAGAAGATTAAAAACCAAATTTTAACATAATGTCATGATTTGTAGCGACACTGCATATGGATTACCGTTAGGCAACTTGTTATAACACGTATAGGCGCAACGGCGTAGCGTAATCTAACCGCTTTTGACCGGTGGTTGACCGGGGTGGGGGGGCAACAAAATTTGATAGAAAGTCAATCAATAAAATTGCTTCTCGGTTTGAATACACTTTCAGATCGGTGGAAGATTTTAAGGACACTTTGTCAAAACAGTTGTTTGATAGAGATGTTGTTACGAGTCCTCTGATTGGCCACGATGGATTATAATGGGATCCAACTACAGGCTGCTATTTGGACACACCTTTAAAAAAGTACGAAACACTTGCGCATGATCTCTACATTAATGATTAAACCATGTATACAAAGATCCAGTGGTTTATTGCGAACTGAAAGGCATAAAAAGTACAAAAAAAAACTTTGCAAAGAATGGACAAAACGGAATGAAAAAAGGTTCGGTATTACAGGCAAACGGATGGACAGACAGACAGACGAGTGGTAAACCTTTAATCTAATTAATTAACTAATTAATCATAATGACTTATCTCAATTTATAATTCTGTTCGTCTATTTCATTGAGTACAGTGTACAACGGGTCTTGACCGAAACAAGATGAATTCTAACAAATCAGTTGCAAATCCAATGAAATATGTCTTTGTTTACAGTAGATTGTCATCAATGAAGCAATAAGTCCACACACGGCAGATGAGCCTCATCTACAAATTTAAGTTTTTGTCGCTTACTCAGCTAAGTTACGTTTTATTTCATATTTTCAAACAGACAGAAAATCATTTTCACGGCATATCATAAGCTACAGAGTATAAACAATTTATAGAAAGGGTGTAAAAACAAATCAGGAAACATCCATTAAAGACTTACTATTTTTTTCACCCTTGTCATTCCCATTGGTGCATATTACTGTCTCAATAGAACCAAAGCCACGTCTTGTTATTGCTTTGCTAAAGGTCGATATCCCTGTACTGGGATTTAATATTATGTATAAAAAAAAACCCCACAAAAACTAACCAATCAATGTTGACTTCCATGTGACAGTCAAAGAAAATGATGACGTCACCGGTGGTATGTTTCCATCCAATCAGACGTCCTTTAATAAGACCAATACGTTCTTTTAGATGGATCAGTTTCACCAATCCCTTAGGGAAGTTTTCTTCGATGTACTTATCCAATGGCGCCTTAACGCTTTCTAAAAAATGAAAAAACATATATTAAGAAAGTATTTATAAGAAAAAATATTTCCATATAGGGAATAGTGTTTAAGACCTCCGTATTGGTCATAGTTGTGTGACAAAAACCTGTGCCGTCATGTTGACACCTCGTCAAAACCCCTCGATGTCTGCGTCGTGTTTTGACTCGGTATCAAAATGACGACAGAGGTCTTTGTCACGAAACTATTACCTCTATGTCGGTGTTAAACCCCTAAACAATGTGAAAATCGCAGATACAAAATGCCCACTCCTGTGGTGTATTCCTAACCATGCCGGATGATTTGACGCTCAAAATCGACTGAAGTGACATAAGATGACAGTATTTTGGCGTTTATCTCAAAAGGGTTCAAACGATTAGCTTGCTGTAAATTCCATCCACATAATTCCCTATATTGGCTAAGTTTAAAGTATTCAAATATGTGTGTATAGATTAAACACCTGAATTCATAAAGGCTTGATGATTTTCAATATTGTTTTTTTTTTAGTTACAACTTCAAAGGCTGTTTATTAGATATAACTGCTCGAAACAGTTAAACGGCCCATATTTAAGATCGTATACGCCTGTTCAGATGGTTATCATTAATGTCACGAGATCGTATACGCTAGTTCAGGTGGTTATCACTAATGTTACGAGATCCTATGCGTCTGTTCAGCAGTATATCATTAATGTCACGAGATCGTATACACTAGTCCAGGGGGTAATCATTAATGTCCCGATATTGAATATGATCGTTCACGTTGTTATTATTAATGTCAACAGATCGTATGCGATAGTTCAGGTTCTCAACATTCATGTCACGAGATCGTATACGATAGTTCGGGTGGTTATTATTGATGTCACGAGATTGTTTACGTTAGTTCAGGTGGTTATCAATAATGTCACGAGATCGTATATGCCTGTTCCTGTGATTTGTCATTAATCTCACGAGATCGTATTTGCTAGTTCAGATAGTTATCATTAATGTCATGAGATCGTATACGCTAGTTCAGGTGGTTATCATTAATGTCACGGGATCGTATACTCTATTGAAGGAGGTTATCATTAATGTCGCGATATCATATACGCTAGTTCCAGTGGTTATAATTAATGTCACGAGATCGTATGCGCTTGTTCAGATGGTTATCATTAATTTGACAAGATCGTATACGTCTGTTCAGATGATTATCATTAATGTTACGAGATCCTATGCGTCTGTTCAGCAGTTTATCATTAATGTCACGAGATCGTATACACTCGTCCAGGTGGTAATCATTAATGTCCCGAGATTGTATACGATTTGTTCACGTTGTTATCATTAATGTCAACAGATCGTATACGATAGTTAAGGTAACTATCATAAATGTCACCAGATTGTATACGCTAGTTCGGGAGTTTATCATTAATGCCACGAGATCGTATACGCTAGTCCAGGAGATTATCATTAATTTCACTAGATCGTATACGCTTGTTCAGATGGTTATCAACAATGTCACAAGATCGTATACGCTAGTTCAGGTGGTTATTATGAATGTCACAAAATCGTATATGCTAGTTCATGTGGTTATCATTAATGTCACTAGATCGTATACGTTAGTTCAGGTGGTTATCATTAATGTCACAAGATCGTATACGCTAGTTCAGGAGGTTATCAGTAATGTCACGAGATCGTATACGATAGTTCGGGTGGTTATTATTGATGTCACGAGATCGTTTACGATAGTTCACGTTGTTATCATTAATGTCACAAGATCGTAAACGATAGTTAAGGTTACTATCATTAATATCACCAGATTGTATACGCTTGTTCGGGAGATTATCATTAATGTCACTAGATCATTTACGCTAGTTCAGGTGGTTATCATTAATGTCACGAGATCGTATGTGCCTGTTCAGGTGATTTGTCATTAATGGTATGAGATCGTACACACTAGTTCAGGTGGTTATCGCAACCGCATACGCTAGTTCAGGTGGTTATCAATAATGTCACGAGATCGTATACTCTAGTTCAGGTGGTTATCATGTATGTCACGAGATCGTACACGCTAGTTCGCGAGTTTATCATTAATGTCACCAGATCGTATATACACTAGTTCGGGAGCTTATCATTAATGTTACCAGATCGTATACGCTAGTTCAGGTGGTTATCATTAATGTCACGAGATCGTGTACGCTAGTTCAGGTGGTTATCGCGACTGCATACGCTAGTTCAGATAGTTATCATTAATGCCATGAGATCGTATACGTTAGTTCAGGTGGTTATCATTAATGTTACGTGATCTTATACCCTAGTTCGGGAGTTTATCATTAATGTCACCAGATGGTATACACGCTAGTTCAGGAGTTTATCATTAATGTCACCAGATCGCATACGCTAGTTCAGGTGGTTATCATTAATGTCGCGAGATCGTGTATGTCTGTTCAGGATTTTTAATGTCACGAGGTCGTATACACTAGTTCAGGTGGTTATCATTAATGTCACGAGATCGTATATGCCTGTTCAAGTGATTTGTCATTAATGTCCCTAGACCGTATAAGCTAGTTCAGGTGGTTATCGCGACCGCATACTCTAGTTCAGGTGGTTATCATTAATGTCACGATATCGTATTCGCTTGTTTTGATGGTTATCATTAATATCATTAGATCGTATACGTTAGTTCAGGTGTTATCATTTATGTCACGAGATCGTATGCGCTAGTTCCAGTGATTATCATTAATGTCAGGTGATCATATAAGCTAGTTCAGGAGTTTATCATTTATGTCACGAGATCGTATACGCTAGTTCAGGTGGTTATCATTAATGTCTCGAGATCGTATTGGTTTGTTTACATAATTATCATTAATGTCACGAGATCGTATACGTCTGTTCAGATGGTTATCATTTATGTTACGAGGTCGTAGACGTCTGTTCAGGAGTTTATCGTTATATCACAGATCGTATACGCTAGTTCAGGAGGTAATCAATAATGTCATGAGATCGTATACGCTAGTTCAGGTGGTAATCATTATTGTCACGAGATCGTATACTCTAGTTCAGGTGATTATCATTAATGTCAAGAGATTGTGTACGATAGTACAGATGGTTAGCAAATATGTCACTTTATATTTTAATTTTCGTCTGACGACAAATTACCCTATATTCAAAGGGAAATTGAAGACTTTGAAATTAAAGCTATTCGACATTTCAACGCTTCTGTATAGTTCAGATGATTTATCATATTAACAACTGGCTTTATCATTTAAAACTGCGAGTAAACAGCTGATGTAAGGTTTTAACCGAATTAAGTACTGTTTTATCGGCTTTTCCCTTCCCATATCATTAAACTTTTATTTGATTTTGGCTTTAACAAATATTAAGAAACGAAACCACATAGATAACAAGATTAAAAAACTGACAACCAAAACATTTCAAGTGATTAACATAAACAAGTCAATGCCAGATGAATTCAACAGCCAGCTGTTGGCTACCACGAGACGGAGTATGGAAGCGCAGAAAAACCATACTGAAACACAGTTACTACAACAATACATGGCACCAAAATTATCTAAACATAAATTAAGTGAATAATTTTTTTATTCGTTTAACGCCGTATTTTGAGTTATTTCACTCATATGAACCAACCCAAACTAGCCCCACACGACACTGGCAACAAACAATAACAAGATACAAGACATTCACAGGACGCCTAACATGATTCAATGAGACAACACGTGTGAAATTGACGGTAAAGACACCACAAAAAAATCGTGTTCCGTTGTCCATTTGCTCAAGGATCAGCAGAGAACAGAATGCTCTCGCCAACCATCCGCAATTAGACAAAGTGTGGAATTAATAATGCAAGACGCCATAAATAAATCGGGTTAATTCCCGTTGGTTCCTATAGCTTCAGATTGTCTGATTCACGAGTCATTAAATCTTTGATGGAATTACTGTTATAAACTGTTAAATTGCACATATGTTTAGTGTTCAACAATTGAGATCTCACTATAACCAAGCGATCCTATCTCAGCCTACTGTGACAAGCGATCACATGAATCTCAAGTATTCTACGGGCATATTAAAAGGTTATAAGATCGCGAGGAAAACGAAACACGTGCACGTATATGCCGATGGTTATATTAATGTGTGTCAAATATTTAACACATAAATTTAACTGTCGTGAAAAACTGTCGGTCTATACAGATGTAGACGCTTTCACTTAAGTATCTAGGGGAGGGGCAGGTTCATTCGATAATACGTTCCTGGGTATACACGGAGAGAACGAAACAAACGACTATTGAGTTCTTGGCTAATAACAGGGTCTTTTTTCTCGTAGAAAATAATTTAATTGCCCCAAAACATGGAAAATCAGTCGAACGCGTATAGTAGACAGGATGCGGATATTCGGTACTACTGCTGTTTCCGGCTTGTCAAGATACGGGCTAATTAATACTGAAGCTCATACTTAACAAGTGCCTTCTCAATCAACCATATGCATGTAAACATACTCACAATAAACCAAAACTCTCCTTCCCATTATCGACTTTCATTCTGAAGGATTTCCTTTTTAAATAGTGTTAATTTATACTTTATATTTATAGCAAGGGTTAAAACTAAATAGTTTGAATAGTCTTGTGTTAGTCTGGAAGTATATATAAGTTTTCAGAAAAGCAAAAGCAATTGGATTGATGTTAGGCTGTCTACTATGGAGTTTGGGTTGACCCCACCCACCCCACGCCATCAATTATAATCTTATTTTTTTAAACGGCCCTGATTTAATGTAAATTAATTAATTCTTGATTTATTTTACGAGACAACCAACAAACAAAGTAATCTTAAGAATGACGATAATATAGGTCCATTATACAATTACAACAGTTAATCGTCCTTAAGTAGAGATTAAATCATCTGGGGAACAGTGAATCATTGTGCATGTTATATCAATCATCATAATCGGGACGCACAATTTTGAACAATTAATCTTAATTACTAATCAAATCGGACACGATATTATTTTAAGGGTGAATTGAAATTTCTTCCATCCATCACATTACGACATGAATCTGACAAAATATTCCTTAAATAATAGTTATTTTTCAATTATTTAAACAGCAGCCAACGGAGGCAACTGGTAGCGTAGACCCATATGTAGCGTCCCTGTGTTGTGCTTTATTTAGAGAACGATACGCTGCCATCACTGGATTAGAATTCAGGAAGCATTATTATATCGCGAGCGTCTAACTCAATCGGCTAAGTGTTGGGCCTGTAACCAAATTGACACGGGTTCGAATCCTGGTGGAGGCAGCACTTTTTTCTCTCTGCATTTATAAAAAAAATAAATATAGTTACAGAATGGCTAGACAAGAATCGGCAGGTTATCGTCTTGGAGGGACACGGGATTCAGCAAACGTTTACCGTGCTTTACCGTGCGCTACTTATCATACTATTCTACAAATTCATTGGTATCAGTAACATATTTTTAAAAAAGAGAAGAATTTTACACAGATATATAATGGCACAGGGGTGTAGGAAGGAAATCCGAGCCTACTATATACCGTCTCCAACAACCATAAACAGCTAAACAATACCTAGTGGAGCTAACCCATGCAAACTATTTTATGCCGGAAAGTAAAACAAAATTCAACAAAAAATAAATAGTTCTATCTGTAAGATCCATTGATCAACTTAATGCACAAATCGACGACTCAATAATTCTACTTTACTTTAAGGCCTACCCTTGAGCTTAAAACGAACGATTTTTTTAATAACTCAGGAATCAGATGAAAAGTTAAGCATTCAAACTGTATGCTAGTGAAAAAAGTAATTCGAAATTCCGATTTCAAATAGGTAAATTTGATTAAGATGTAAAGATTATAATTTAAGTTTCCCTGTGAGCATATATAAGTCGTTGACAACGATTTGGGGATTATCGCGGTAGACGAGTCCCCACTGAGCTTAACAATATAAGCACATGCACAGAGTCAGTAATCAATCAAGGCCGTCTGCTAATTGTGTATTCCACCTGAGCTATTTATATTAAAAATTCACCCACCCAGGTGTGATGTAACTCAATCAGGTATGATGCGGTTTAGTCAATAGAAGGCTGATTCTATAGTACAAAATACATTTCAGTCAGACATTTTTAACAATTTAGAATTAAAAACTACGATATTTTCTGCCAGCCAAACATAAATTGCCAATTTCTGGCATTTCGGATTTAGGTTGATTCTAAATACAAACTGGTTTATTTCTCAAAAACGAATCATCGCAAAACCTTCGAGTTTGTAACACTTTAAACAGCACAATGTGGGCATCA
>JAUELC010037461.1:1153-12767 GCA_031471745.1 Cryptochiton stelleri
CGAGCAATAATTCAAAGAACAATCGAGTCAAATGTCATACCGAACTGATTTGAATTAACGGAGCCATAGTTTTTTCTTACCGGTCTACTATAATGGTGAAATCATAATGCCATTTATCATTTATTTACCTTTCTAACCTCATCTCAATAACTTACAGCGCTTTGACAAAATGTGTTTTCCATACGACAGTGTGATCAGACTATATAGATTTACTTTTGCCATCAATCTTATCTCACAGCAATTATATGTAAAAGATGTTATGGTAGTTGAACGTTTTCCCTCTGTTATCGGCTTTCTTTACACTCCTGCCAGAAAATGACAAAGTGTAGTGAATCAGAAAGAAAATTGGTCAAATTGCTGGACAAGATCATCGGGATGTTGGCTGATGTAAATTTATTCTAGAGTTAGATGGGAAACGAGAAACTAAGCAGAAACAAATTGTGAGAATGTAAAGAGATACACATGATGGATTATGTACAGCCGAATTGATCTGGTATGCATAACCACCGCCTCCTTGTCTTTGATCTCCTTACTATTCTGTATATCTAAGGAATTCGTAAGTAGAAGTTTCTGGTGCATGAACCTTAATGGTTCTACATGATGTTCTAGGATATAAAGTCACGAAAAACAAACTATGCAAATATTTTTCATTTTATTTATATTCACCAAACAATCATCTTTATAAAGAATTAGACAATATATTTTCATGTAAGGCGGGAGTAAAGTCCGTTTGGGCTTGTTCTATCTCACTATGGAGCACATTAACAAAGATAGTGTGACATGGAGGAGGTAAACTTTATATTTACATGTGGTTAAATAAATGAACATGCAAACATATTTACACAAAACAAAAAAGAAGAATAGATTTCAACAATTGGATCACGTGAATACCGCTAAACAAAACCAAACAAAAGTTTCCTGCTATCAGGGAAATATCTAAACGTTAGCTATAAGATCTACTGTAGAAACAAATACTTTAAGTACAAAAACTATGGTGAAATACCAAGTGTTTACGTCACATTTAAGTGGCATTTCTACTACCCTGGGTTTGAACATTTTGAAATAACAATTACAATATTTAATATGTTCAATGTTTCGTCGTTGTACCGATCTAACCACATGGGACCGAAAACAAAATAATTAATTGAAAGGGACAGATATAAATGTGAACTGTTTGAAATATGGCAATGGTTTCCATAGGAATGTCCATATGAGATGTACGAATTGTACATAGTTTATCTTTAAAATATATCAAAGAACAATGTATAACAATATTTTAACTAAAATATATACATTTATATTTGTTTTAATTACATGCCGATCCATTATATAAACATGATCACAACTGATGATGGTAAACGTATTTAACTTAAGATGAATGTTTTTCACAATTTCGTGTATTTCTAGAATTTAGCGTCCATACTGTTGTCGCTTCGATCAGTTTGTCATTACGGTCCAATGAACATATATAACTTGCATTTTTCAACCTCAGCTGGAACAGCAAGGAAACGGAGTCAGCTGAAATAATTCATTGCTTGAAAAAAGCCACGAAAGTACAAACAAATCACCGCTCCTGTAATAAAAATGAAATTCCCTTTTTTTGGTTGTCTTTATTTTTCTCCAGATATGTCCTTGAGAATCCCATTTAGCGAACCCAATCGATGGCTCTTTACCAATTACACGGGAGTTTTTACAATCAACTGGAGCTGATAACGGAGTGAAAACTAATCTAGGGTAATGGCCAGTCCATGTTTACACTCCTCGTTATTCAGTTGCATTACTGTGAAGAGATCTGATCAACACAATTGTACAAAACTAAGATGATTATATTACAGTCCTAGTTCCTCACTTGTATTTCAGTACATTGCAATACACAGAATATGATATCGATACTGAACATATAGTTAAGTAATATGATATTGTCTATCTAATTATATTTATGTTCAGTGTCCTGGTGATATGCATTGAGACCTACGACAGCTGCAAGACAATTGCTTCAGGGGCATTTTCCCCAGCGACAAATGCTCCGAAAAGCGACAATTGCTTCACGACAACTGATCCTGCGACAATTGCTCCGGTGACTTTGCTCCGGCGACAATTGCTCCGGCTACAAATGCAGTGACGAAAATTTTCATCTGCGACAACTATTCCGGCGACAATTGCTCCGAAGACAAATGCCCCGACGACAATCGCTATGATGACAACCGCTCTGGTGACAAATGTTCCGGCGACAATTATTGATCCGACGGTAATCAGTCTCGGTTTGGTTCCGTGCTTCCGCTGACCAAAGTAAGGACATATCTATATTTGTCTCTGGCGTTATTGTCGTCGGACCATTTGTCGCGGATTCCTTACAACAATACCAATGACTGTCACTGTGAAGTTTTCAAGCATATGTTAACAGATTTACTGTATATACGTCCATAAAACACAGTCGGAAATTAATGTCTAGATTAAATAAACACTACTATATTGAATAAGGAATGCAATTGAATACAGCGTCGTCCAAATGTTTTGTCGTTTTAAACGTACATAGAATGACATAAAACATAAAACATAAAACTAGTTCACGCTTAAAGTGAGGATTGTCTGTTGACAATGAGACTGATTTCGGAAAATTCCATTAAGTTCTAAACCATATTGTTTAAAGTACGACGTTCAATCTTAAAACATATAGTTACGCTATTCATGTATGAAGGAACACATGTGTATCCCTTACAGAACTGGCTACAAGCGATTATTACATTTAAATTATTTAGTGAATGTTAGGTGTAGGCTTACAGCAAATATAGGCTAAATGATGATTGGAGTAATTGGCAGTATTACGAAGGGAATAACAGTCCATACAGTAATACACACGAGCTGTGTAACAACAAACATATCCTAGCCTCTGGTAAATCTCTTTTCTATAAACAATGGGTAAACAGTGGTATTAACCCAGTAAAACATCTGATGTGTGATGGTAAAATCAAACCTTATGATAAAATGGTTAATCTAACTGGACCATCACCTCAAGGATTGAGGAAATATTGTAATGTTATCAAAAGCATTCCTAAAACCATGTTTGCTGAAACAGAGCATGTGTATAACAGTAATGGAGATCTGCGCTTTCGGTGTAGAAATATCTATAAACTATCCAGCACGGATTACAGACATCTTTTAGCAGATGACTACAATAATCTATCTTATGTGGATTTTTGGGGGAAAAAAATTGACATTGTCATAGGCGGATCTATTAGGTCACTCTCATTTAGATATAAAAAGGAAAACAAACTTCAAACATTTTAGCGGAATAAACAATGTATATGTTTGGTTTTAATGTACTATGTACTACATTGGATTTACATGTTTAATGTGATATGTGTTTGAGTTTTGTGTGAATAAAGTATTTAAATTAAAGAAAGAAGTTAAAAAAAGGAATTCCCAGTATGTTGTTAATGGTTTTATACACAATGAATACATAATGACTGATCCGTCTCGAATATCTAACTACAGACTACAAACTACATAACAACTTATACCACGTGTAAGGGAATAAATTTATTTTCACACAGCAAGCGGGGACCATGAGTCACTTTTTATCGATATAATTAATGCAAACACTAAGTGTATAGTTGGAATTATTTATCGTCCGTCTGGAAAGGAAATGCAATCCTTTAAGGAACACATATTAAATACTCTTCAACTAGTCCATTAACGCCGAAAATGTATTTTGCTTGGTAAATTTAATATTGCTTTATTTCAAACTCCACAACAGAAACCATCTGCAGATTTTCTTAATCAAATTAAATGTCATTATTGTTTTCCTCGTATAATTAAACCCACCCGTGTATAACCAAAGACGGTAACTTTCATTGATAACATATTGACCAACTTCCACGAAGATCATCTCCTCGCCGGTATTTTCGTCACAGACATTAATGAACATATCCCCATCATCCATGGACATAAAGCCCTGCCATAAACCACATCACACACACCAACTATCTTATTTAGAAAAATAACCCAAGAGCAAAATGACTTATCTATAAATACTGTCACACGGATAAATTGGACTAATATAATCGATACTGAAAATGGATAATCCCAGCAATTTTATCAACAATTCATCATTTAAAAAAAAACAGAATTTACCTAGTATCAAGCGATCCTCAGATATAACAACAATATAGGAAATAATCATGATATATTATTAAGAAACAAAAACATCATATTTCGATACTAAATTCAATAATTCTTAACAGAATACAAATGAAACCTGGACCAATATAAAACATTTAATGCTCCTCAAAATTATGAACCAGATTATTATATAACGCGTGTCTGGTAAAAATACAATTTGAAATAGTTTTAATTTGTAGTTTGGTTAAAAAGAAAAAAACACATTAAGAAATCAAATACTGAATACCCAAATAAATATTACTGATTATCTTTTAGACCCTTGCCAAACCGATTTTAATTTTTATAGAAGTACAATAAACTATTGATTACCTTAGTCAACTGCTACTGGAATTGATGGAATAAATATCTCATCATTAAAACTCTTATCGCATCTCATCTCTGAACCATAAGTGTGCAACACCAATCTATCATTCTATACCAGTTTCGTCTCTCAATCACTTAAGATCACAACAGTTTCACTGATTTTCAAATGTGGCGATAATGAAAACCTGGAAAATTATAGACCAGTTTCTGTACTTTCGCCATTCAATAAAATTATAAAAATGTTATCAAGTATATGATAAAAGCCCATTTAGAAGGAAAAAAAAATCATTTGAAGTCATCAGTATAGTTTTAGAGCCAATCAGTCCACCCTTTCAGCTGCATCCTCATCATATCACGAAATCATTGAAGCAAAATATATAAATTAAAAAAAAGAAGTTTTTTTTACTATTGTCACTTTTCTTGATTTGTCAAAATCTTTTGGTACCGTTGACTACGATATTATGTTTATTACATTGCGTCAGTATTGTTTACAGTGTATTTACTGCATTGCTGTCACACGTATCGATTATCCTTAATGTATTTGTTGTCGACTTTTGATCAATTAAGTTGGTTCTGGGACATCTATACACCTTGAGGACTGACACAGGAAGAGTTTTTAGCAGCTATAGGCGCCAAAATGCCGCAGTGTGCAGCATTTGGCCGCAAACACAGAGGAGAAGAAGAGGATATATATCTTCACGCTAGAGAGGTTGGGACCAGCTGACACGTTTTGCGTCTTCCGCTCAGCTTCATATGGCGGACTTCATCATTTGTTGGTTTTACACTTTTTACTTTATGTTTTGAAGTTATGCTGCACTGACGAAAACAACCGTTGCTACTATTGAAACCTGTTGCCCACTTTCTTTCGACACAGATATGGGTTAATCATAAGCTTTCCCATCCTTTAATTTTGATGAACAGTAATAAGTCCGAAACGTCTCTAAATCGCTACTTGTGATTTAATGTTATCAGCCTATTTTTATTAAGCATAATCTAACAAAAACATTTATAACAACAAAATCTCAATATATCTTTATCTGTATCACACCATTTTTATTGAAAGATCATAAGTGGAATGTTAATGAAATATATGAAAACAATCAAATTTGGTCAACTGTCCACTTTTAATGAATTCCACTTCCAATTTAGGTTAACAGTCCATAATTATTCATTCTTTCTGCTATATATCATCTGCTATATATCATCTATTATAAACAAATAAGCTCAACACATATATTTATCACAATGAATTCCAAAGAATCTGGGTCATGTCGACCATCATATCTACAATAATCCGATTTATTCAATCCGTCTGAAAGCACCACTAAAGGATTGAACCGGTCATATCATATCAGACTTTAAATTCGACTCAGTGTCTTAAGAATATTTATGAAAGACATGAATAACACACATTTAATGCCTTGTCGTACAACTATGTAGCTGTCTAACTGCTACATACAATAACGTAGTCTTACACCATAACTAACTGAAAAATGTTATATTTTTTTCAAAATTGATGAAACCATTACAAACATACGATCTAATAAACACAATACAAACAAAAATAACAATTTACTTGCATTTAACTTCTTATCATTACATAGGCTTAAATTCGACCCGAATTCTATCATCGTGTTTCTATTACAATAGTGAAAAAAAAAATACTTAGCTTTAAAACTCCAAATATTTATTTCGCGTTACATTGGAATGATGTCTGCCTCTGGACTTAAAACTTGTTCGAAAACGTTTCTGGTTGTGGATGATTAAATATATAAAAAAAGATAAAAATAAATTGGACAGTATCTCGATTCAAACATTGCATTCGCTAAACATCATCTTATCTCAGTCATGTAAATAATATGTCAATAATCATTAAAATTCCAGAGTAAGCTCAATAGCACCAAAGCATAAGTCAAACAACACAATTTAACATAACAATTCACTACTCATTTTCTTTAAATTACTTGGAAAAGGCAGTATACCCTATGTGTAATGTCTAACAATGGCGAATAACCTAGTTTTTTTATCAAATAAATGGCATATCATATACAATATCATATTATACCACACGATACATGTACCATACATGTGCATAATACATAACTTATAAGTACTGATATCCATCTAGAAAAATAGTTTCGTTTTGTGACAAAACAAAACAATATACATTGCTAATGGGACAGGGTAAGGATATATAAGCAAACATATATAACACATATCAGTGGCTCTTCTCCTTGACACACAAAGCAGAATTGGAACATATTAAATGACATTAGTTACATGAAAATAAACTTCACAATATGCGGACATGTATCAAACATTGTGACATAGTTTCTTTTCGAAGAGACAGAGTTTTATGGATATATTTAGAGACTGCTAACAGGGCTTGTTTAGATTTAGGATTCAATAATGTTCTGCACTTATATAAATTAAGAACAAAATGACGTTTCAAACTAGATTTTCTTAACTCTGAATACTTTGGGCAACATAACAAAAGTTATATTCATCTTCCACTGATTTTGAGCGACAAACTTTACATATTCTCTCTGTTCGTGAAATGTTGTTATGTCTCCCAATCTCAATAGTCAACCCATGATATCCACATCTAAAACGACTTAACATTTTCGGATTTAAATCATTTAGAGTTCAGTCAATATCCAAATTACAACTATTTAACAATTCAACATGTATAAGTCGATATGAGGAATACCTCGACGATTCACTCATTTGAATGAGACAAGTTGAAACAAAAATATTTTTCCCTTTTTTCTTTACCCTTAACATATCTAGATTAGTCCGGTCTTCGTACAAAAACAAGTAGTTAAAGCCACATTATTGTACCGACTGTTTACCCTCATTACTCCACTGATACACTCTATTGGTATTCCGCGGATCACACTGAAGCTTACATGTATACAGTTTATAAATAAGTGTCTACCTGTTCGACACGACCTTTGACCAAAAATTAAACACTCTTTTTTTTTGCACTCTGCTGCTAAACTTAATCTGGCCAATTCACCATAAACACAAATGTTTTGGCAACCCAAGGGCATATTTACAGTACTGGGTATAAACAGCCTCTACATCGTTGGTCTTCTCAATTGTTTCATTGATTGATTGATTAGTGTTTAACGCCGTATCTAAAGGTATATCACTTATATGACGGCAGTGTATGCCACCAATATATAACCACACTAACACATACATGTACCATAAACTTTGAAGTGTTTTGCTATGTTGGAAAATGAATGTTCCTCCAGTGCTAAGTGAAGAAAGCAGTTTACTCCACATATAATCTATATTTACTTTATCAAAGGGGTTTTCTACGTCAACAAATACACAATACAATTTTTACATATTTGTGTTGTTGTTTATTCGAAATCAAAATACTTATAATATTATAAAGAGCAGAGATACAGTCTATTGTTCCCCCATTGTGTCTAAATCCATACTGAAAATCTGTTAAAATACTATTTTTTTCGGCCCAGTCACTAAGCCTTTTGTTAAGCACTGTTGAATATAATTTAGCGAATGTACTCATTAGAGTTTATATACCCCTACAGTTGTTAACACTATTTGTATTGCTCTTTTTGTGAATGGGAAAAATAACACCTTTGGATCATTCTGATGGATTCACTGAATTTTTTAATTAGGAATTAAATATTTTCTCAAGAAATGGTGCGAGAAAATCTTTACCAACAATAAATATTTCACTACATATTCTATCAAGACCGGCAGATTTATTGGATTTCAAACTCCGTATGGCATTGTATATCTCGTTTAATGTGATTGGTTGTTTAAATTTTTCGTCTATGACGTCTCAAGTAAGGTCACTGTGGTTCACTCTGATCTACCATATTATTCATATCAGCTATCGTTCTAAAGTGTTCCATACATATATTTGCAGTCATGTCAACCATAGTCATTGTTTGATATCAGAATTTTGTTCAGTTCTTTCAAAAACATTTGGGAGATGTTTTTGCTACATGTTCTAAAGTTTCTTTTATTCTCCTTTCCCATCGTCTTCTAGCTATATTCTTATCTAAATCGTCTTTGTTCTAAACGGGTTCTATCAAACCAGTCTGCTTGACCTTCGGTATGTCCACTTATAGAGTTTGAGACCGTGTTAAAGGTGTTTTCCATTTATGTTTGCAGCGCAGTGAAGTAATACTTTAGTAACATTTGACACTATTGTAATAATGTTACGTTCCATATTGTACTCTAAATCATTCACAATACCTGCAAGTTCGCCTTCATTACTTTCTAATACTTACATAAATTCTGTGTTTTGTTTGCATTATCCCACACAATCCTGGAACAAGAAGTACGTTGTGTACTACCAGATGGTTGAGCACTAGCTCTTGAAATGTTAACTATAACAGGAGTCTGATCAGACAATTCAAGAATATCATCAATATAGAAATTACATACGGAACTATATTTGTTAGGACGTGCCATCAATAATATATTGTGCTACATCATTGTGAGCCGTAAAATGTATATTTACCACATTTGTCTCCATCATGTTTTCAAGTAACAATTCTCAGTCCAGTTAGTTTACATTCAAGGAGTTTTCTTCCATTACCATTTATTGAATTGTCCATTAATGTTTTTCTTTCACTGTGTCATCCTCAGTCACACACTCATCAATTCTATTATAAATTTGTATAGATTATCATAGGATAATTGAGCACGAGCATTAAATTTACACATATTTATGTCGAATAATTCATAATCATTTTCCGCAAGATATCTTTCGATTTCCTCATAAGCACAATATGCTGATCCATGTGTATTATCTACATTTCTGACTGGTTCGTAGACAATACCAATTAGTACATCTTTTGGAAAACTAAATACGTTTTTTTATAAAACTTTACCTATCAAGGTGATTTGTTGTCGGTGTTTCATAACCCTATCCCCTTATAACATTTATCTTCGACATAGATTGATAAGCCACCACTAGAGCGCCCCTTTACTTTAGGTTTTGTAGCAGGTACACACAAAGTAGAATAACCTGGTATTTCTGGTTCCTAATTTTCTGGACACGTCTCACTAAACAATAAAACGTCAAATTGAGATACATAAGAAACAAAAGCATGTTCTCTCAGTTGGCGGCGAAGTCCATGTTTATTCCACGAAGAAAACGATTTGTTATCAGATTCGACGCGTTCCTATCTCGATGACAGGTGATTCCCTGTTTCGAATAACCGATCAGCAATAAAGAGTTTATCCCCCTCTCAGAACCGCTTTCTGTCCGTTTTCCTCGCTTGCTTCGTGGTGGGAATTAATGTTTGTCGACGCTCATACAACTCTCTCGGGTAATGCTCTGAAATACGTATTGTGGAATAAGCGAGAAGCCTTGCTTTACTTCTTACCAATTATCTAGCCTTGTGTGAGGTAAACGTTGCTACTATAGATCGATTTTTACCAAGATGTTTGCGTCCCATATGGCGAGCATGTTCAAACTTAACAGAACTTCAGGGCTTGTCAATTTGGAATTTAGTTTCAAATAAGTCGTGTAAAATCGTCTCGACATGTTCTGTAGACGAGTGTTCCCACTCAGGGATATTGCGGCAGAGCAAGTTACCACGCATAGGCCACATCTGAACATCAGTAATAGTATCACGCAACGGACCAGAATCTACACGTATTTCAGAAACTTCTATCTCAATAGATTGAACTTCATTACCAATAGTTGATATATTGTATTGATATATTAAAGAACCTTATAACAACGTCACCAGTAATATTGACAAACACGTCATTCAAATTGGTACAGTCAGGAACGTGGTAGTGGGGACGGGCGATCACAATTTACACACCCGTCATCCGCGCCTCGGTGCAGTGGGACTGTGTATACAACATTAGAGCCAACCGATCATTTGTGCAATTCCATGGAAATAAATATTGTAAACATGATTAGAGTAGCTGTAGTGTTCTGGGTCCATACCTTCCGCTAACTTTTCAAATATATTTTGGAAATTTAATGTCCTGCTTAAGATCAGTATAGCATTTATCATTTGAGACTCGAAGTCTGAAGTCTGAAGGCTGCGTTGGCAACTACTGCTGTCTACAACTAATAGGTATGACCAAAATGATAGATATCAGAAAGAAATTGATTTCTACAATCATTTGAATATATCTATGAATTTATATAATTATTCAATATATATATATTATATCGAGAATGTAGAACAGATAAATGACGTTTAAATTGCTCAACAAAAGGCAAAATAGTCACATTTATGAATATGAAAGGAGCATGTAGATTGGTTAGCAATAGGCCAAATAGTCACATTAAGGAATGTGAAAGGGGCATGTAGATAGGTCACCAATAGGCCAAATAGCCACATTAAGGAATGTGAAAGGGGCATTTAAATAGGTCAGTAATAGGCCAAATAGCCACATTAAGGAATGTGAAAGGGGCATGTAGATAGGCCGGCAATAGTCCAAATAGCCACATTAAGGAATGTGAAAGGGGCATGTAGATTGGTCAGCTATAGGCCAAATAGTCACATTAAGGAATGTGAAAGGGGCATGTAGATAGGTCAGCAATAGGCCAAATAGACACATTAACGAATGTGAAAGGAGCATGTAGATAGGTCAACAATAGGTCAAATAGTCACATTAACCAATGTGAAAGGGGCATGTAGATGGGTCAGCTATAGGCCAAATAGCCACATTAAGGAATGTGAAAGGAGCATGTAGATAGGTCAGCAATAGGGTAAATAGCCACATGAAGGTATGTGGAAGGGTCAAGTAGATAGGTCAGCAATGAGTCATATAGCCATATTAAGGAATGTGAAAGGGGCATGTAGATAGGCCAGCAATAGGCCAAATAGTCATATTAACGAATGTGAAAGGGGCATGAAGATAGATCAGCTATAGCCCAAATAGCCAGATTAAGGAATGTGGAAGGGGCATATAGATAGGTCACCAATAGTCCAAATAGTCACATTAACGAATGTGAAAGGAGCATGTAGATAGGTCAACAATAGGTCAAATAGTCACATTAACGAATGTGAAAGGGGCATGTAGATAGGTCAGCTATAGGGTAAATAGCCACATGAAGGTATGTGGAAGGGTCAAGTAGATAGGTCAGCAATGAGTCATATAGCCATATTAA
>JAUELC010037572.1:0-12766 GCA_031471745.1 Cryptochiton stelleri
CCAGGCCATAACTTTAAAACAAAAACTTTGCTGAAGGTTATGCTTTGCAGAAATGTTCCTTATGTTTTGGATGTGTGTCATGACTTATATCCAAGGTCATTGGGCCAAGGTCAAGATCACCATAGCCCATAATGCTAATACCTTGTCCGGGCCACAGCTTTAACATGAAACTTTGCAGAAATTTATGCTTTACACAAATGTTCCTTGTGTCCAGGGGGTGAGTCATGGCCTATACCCAAGGTCATTGGGCCAATGTCAAGGCCACCATAGCCCATAATGCTAATACCTTGTCCGGGCAATAACTTTAAAACAAAAACTTTGCAGAAGCTTACGCTTTACACAAATGTTCCTTATGTCTAGGGGGTGTCTCATGACCTAAACACAAAGTCACCATAGCCCATAATGCTATACCTTGTGCAGACCATAATTTTGAAACGAAAACTTTGCAGGAGCTCATACTTTGCACAAATGTTCCTTATGTCTAAGGGGGTTGTGTCACGACCTATACCCAAGGTCATTAGGTCAAGGTCACCATAACCTATATTGTGCAGGCCATAACTTTAAAACGAACACTTTGCAGAAGCTAATGCTTTGCACAGATAGAGGTTGTAAACCAACAACTTCTTGCCTCATTAGAGGTGTCAAACCAACAACTTGAGGCGGGCGTATACAGCACCCGTTCACCGGTGGCCTATTTTTTTAGACAACATAGGGTCAATTGCCTGGAATATATTGATGATAGTTTATTTTCAAATAATGATAAGATAAACTTGCGGCCAATATTTTCACCTCCTCTGTTTATCAAGAGAAGTCTCAATTAGAACCTATACAGGTCATAACATTTCTTGGATTTTGGCTGGACTAAATCTATGGTTGTCAGAAAGGACAATGATAAAGCATCTGAAATATGCTCCGTTTCGAAACACATATTAAATTACTTGTCAAAGTTCGACTTGTTGCTAAGCTTACTGAGATGCTTATAGCTACCTTACCAGCAGTTAAATATGGGAAATTATACTACAGAACATTGGAAAGGGAAAATATAAAGGCGCTTCAGGGCAATGATTGGAATTTTGAACACAAAATGGTTTTATGATATTTTGCAGAGTCTGATTTGAAATGGTGGTTACGCAATATTGTAGATAGTAACAAACTTATTGAAGCAAAAACTCCAGATCTATGTGTCCAAACCGATGCTAGTTTAGATGGATACGGCTCTTGTTGCAAAAAAAGAAATATCATTGCTAATGGGCGATGGGCTCAATCTGAAAAACATCACATTAATATTCGTGAAATGAAAGCAATAGAATTTGGTCTGAAATCTTTTGAAAAAGGCAAATCTGTTAGCATTCAATCTGACCATTCCACAGCCGTAAGCTACGTTCGTGAGATGGGAGGTGTGTACTCTGACAATATTGCACGAAATATTTGGAAATGTTGCATAGATAGAAATATAGATATTGTTATATCTTTTATCCCAGGTATTAAAAAGATACAGACTTAGCATCACGACAATTTTCAGATAGAACTGAATGGATGTGGAATAAATCAACATATTTGTCAAAATTGTCAATTTGAGCCGTATTCACCTAGAAATTGATTTATTTGCCTCTAGAATAAAGTCAGTTACAGAAATATTCTTCTGGAAGCCAGATCCATTTGCTTTTCACATAGATGCCTTCACATTAAGCTGGAGTGATTTACAACTTTATGCATTCTCACCTTTCTGCCTATTAGGCAATGTATTAATAAAGTATATAATCATCAAAGTACAGGAATAATAATTGCTCCAATTTGGCCAACTCAAGCTTGGTTTACTGATTTACTTGACATTCTAATTGATAGGCCGAGGGAGATAACCAGATTCAAGGAAAAGATTTACCTCCCCTGGGACAAGACAACCCATCCAAATACACAGCGACTGAGGCTGGGGGCCCTTCCATTGTCCGGAGAATCTGGCAGAATAAAGGCCTTTCGTCAGGAGTTGTTGACATTCTGTGTAAATCCTGGAAATCTAGTACCAGGAAACAATACCAAACTTATTGGAACAAGTGGTTCCAATTTTGTTGTCGGAGACAAGTTAATTCAGATACAGCCTCTATAAATCATGTATTAGAATTTTTGTTGGAGCTTCATTGAGCTGGACTTGGGTACAGCGCATTAAATACCGCACGTAGTGCAGTGTCTTCTTTAGTTTATGTTGATAGCAGAAACATTGGAGACCATCCACTAGTTGTGAGGTTTCTTAAAGGCATTTATGTATCCAACCCAGTTTCACCTAAATACACTGACATTTGGGATGTCCGAGTTGTTCTTCATTATTATCGAAACTGTTTCCCGTGAAGTCGTTGACTCTAAAAGATCTGACGATAAAACTTGTATTATTAATTTCCCTAGTTACAGCCCAAAGAGGCCAATCAGTTCATTTTCTTGATATCGACAACATGTTGATTTCTGATAGTTTTGCTAAGGTGACGTTTTAGTGAATGACCATGTAAAACAATTTAAACCTGGTAAAGAATTTTTTCAAAATTGTTATCAAGGCATATCCCACGGACAGAAGACGGTGTCCCATTAAATCGATGGGTTCGAATGGGACTAACTAGTCAGGTTTTGATACAAACATTTACTCGCCACATAGTACAAGGGATGTCTCGGTGTCAGCAGCACATTCGGTATCTGTTCCTGTGAATGGCTGGTCATCGGAAAAGACCTTTGACAAATATTACAAGAAACCAATTTCCTTTTCCAGTATGGTATTTTCGTCTCGTTTGTTGCCATCATGTTGAGGAACCAAAAAACAGAAGGTGAAGCCTGTGACAGTCAGGGTATGCGTTATTGAAAAAAAAAGATCACTTTTTAATAATTTGATGTATATTTACCAAATACAAATTTTAAACTTTTATAAAAGCGTTTGTTTTTCTTTCATTATCTTCGCTTATATTATTAATGATTTTCTACTTAGAGTCCCCTGCTGTCTTATTTGGGGTATGTTAATAATGCAGATAGCTTTGAAATCTCATGGGACCACTTCGTCACGTGACTGACCGGTAGAATTTTACAATTAAATGAGACTTACCTTGGTAAGGTGAGTTTTGATTGTAATTCTGCTGGTCGGTCAGTGTAGTGACGAAGGGGTAACATGCCCTCTTCTTGATCTTGATCCCACCCTGGTTGGGGTTTTGGGGTATATTTATATTATATCTGCATTCTAAGCCTACCAGCGTTACACCCTGGTCTACGCATGCGCATTTCGCAATCTCATGTTACCCGTTCGTCACTACACTGACTGACCGGCACAATTACCATAAAAACTCTCTTTACCAAGGTAAGTCTCATTTAATTGTGAAATAATATCGTAAAGTCAGTACCATTCCCGTAAGCTCTGGTAGTTAGAAAGATCCCGTCCAAGTCTTATGAGCGTCGTGATTTTTACTTGATACTTTATACTAAAATTATTAGGATAAAATAATGTGAGATCCAACACTGCACCTTAGTAATTCCAATTGAACCAATATTTTCGCTGTAAGAGGTTGTTCCATTTCCTGATCCCCAAGCTCCAGCTAAAATACATCCAATACCTTCTATACCAATACCTATGGAAAATACAAGCATTAACATAGTGCAGTGCAGTTACAGATAAATAGATACATTGATCAGGAAGTATGCTCACATACCAGAGTTCCTAATTATTGGGTTATTTGTATGTCAAATGGAAAACTACGGAATCTGCTAAACGTTTTGTCAAGTATTCTACCTCCCTTAATAACAAAAAAAAAACCGATAGAAAAAGAAAATATCCTTCGGTCTATTTATATCAATGAATGAACTATAAATGAGTCGACTTCTATATATCAAATAATAGACGAATGGGACACCATAATCTTGAACAGTCATGGAAAAAAAAAAAAAAAAATTACGGCTGCGAAGCTGATTCAGCGTTACAATTTCCATACCATTTAAGTTCCATAAGTTTACCGTTAGAAGTTCCATACCATTTAAGCTTGAAACTAAAACTTGATCTGTAAGTTGCCATATGAACACTTCGTGAAACATTTCAGTTCAATCCACTAGCGTTACGATAAAAAAATACGGAAAGCTGATCGGTGGGAAGGACGGGCGGACAGACATACGAGGTGTAAAGTCACAGCCCGCATACATATTCTCATCCTTTGGACCCACGACAAGGGACTTATCAGTGTGAACAGATCTAGAAACCAATATTTAATAAAGGAGACTTCAATACTGTACGTTAAATGTTCTATGTGTTGAAACAAATAATTTAACTCAAACTTTATGTTTTGGGGAAGAAAAAAAAATAAAAATAGACCACAGGATTTGTCAAAGGGAATCTGGTTTA
Organism: Cryptochiton stelleri; assembly: GCA_031471745.1. NCBI lineage: Eukaryota > Metazoa > Mollusca > Polyplacophora > Chitonida > Mopaliidae > Cryptochiton > Cryptochiton stelleri. The sequence goes on from JAUELC010037572.1 coordinate 4,361, forward strand.
CTGTGTTCAAAACTATATGACGAAACCAGACGAAAACAAACCTCTGTTGATAGCATGTTCCGGGGGAGGAAGGGCGCCACTTAGTCTCGCGCAGGCGTAGTAGTCTCCAACAGATTCGATCATTGATGCCAATACCCCTGCTAACATTCCAAAGACCCCTGCGGTGGTGACAGTAGGTGTACCCCACTGACCTAAGTTTTAGGGAAAAGATTTAAGAATTTATCTCTGATTTTAAAAGTCATTCTCAAGGCATTTCACTGACACGGCGCTTGATTGACTAATTGGTTGGGTTTTCATGCCATAGAGTATTTCATTTACATGACGGTGGTGTACTCCAACAGTAAAAAGCCACACTAACACACCATAAATTGGGACGGGTTTAGCTCTGTTAGAAAAATAATGTTCCTCCAGTGCTAAGTAAAGACAGCGTGACAAGGCTTGAGGCATATAACCCGTAGGGCTCCGATACACCGATGTTTGTTTTTAAATTGTATGCAATATTTCTATATTTCTATGTTCTTTATAATATGCAATATCAGAGAAAAATTGAACGCCTTATGTACAAAAGGAAAGGCTGAAATTACCTTAAAATTTGTTTTAAGTAAAAGCAGCCAAATTGTTGTCGGCATATGAAATAGCCGAGAAGACTGATACACACCGATCAGGATCGCAAAACATCATAATTGCTGGTCCGGAGGCTATTTCTATTTGTTTGTTCTGTATTTTCTGTCAGACAAGTTACAAAGGGCGCACAACATGGCGCAATAAGACAGAGTGTACAAATGTACTGTGCAAGACACCACAACAAATCGGCTCCGCGTTGCGCCTGATCTCAGAGCACAACAACATAGGTTTGTTTTATTAGGGTTTTACGCCGTTCTTACGGTTATTTCACTTATATGACGGCGTGCCAGTCTAATGGGTGAAGGAAACCACCCCGACGCCACTGGCAACAAACAATGACAGGATACAAAACAATCACAAGATACAAGATAATCACAGGACATAACAGGACGCCACAACAGCTTCCTGTTTCCCCTTCGCTCCGAGATCACAAGGGCAACACAAAGCTCCCTCAAACCGCCCGCCAAAACATATGAAGCTCCCATCAATTACCAGACAAATTGCAATAAATCTTAGTCGCATCTTTATGTAGAATTTAAATCGTCCTATTATACTGGTATATAACACATTACTAACCAGGATATGGGAACCTAAACCAGGCAGCGCTCTTGAGAACGGAGTCCTGGGAATCAGTGCGAGCTCCATATCCCCACCCATTCTTGTCGCTTGGGAGAGTGTCCGTGACGGTCAGAATAAAGCAAATCAACCAGGACAAACACATGCCGAATAAAATCTGCGGATGAGTAAGTGTTCATTTATGGTTCGGAGACAACGATTTTGTTTGTTTGTTTGATGTTTAACATCGTACTCTAGTTCTCACTCTGTCTTACTTAATACGGTAGAAAACAGGGAAAGAAACCCCGTAAAAACCACCCCTGCTTTAGCCGGAGTCTCCTTGTGTGACACCTTCATATAGCTGTGGTCGTCTGGGAGACTTGAGCCCTTGTGGCACATCGAAGGAGGATCACCAGTCTAACACGTTAACCATTGAGCCATGGCGCGAACCCCGGAAACAACGACTGCAGGCTCCCTGATCTTCTAGATGTCCAATTTTGATTGATTTATTTATTATAGCAATGCAATATGTACAGCGATGTACAAGTTATGTATCATTTAAACCTGGTACGACGACGTGAAAGACGTTGGTCATAACGTTATACAAAATGAACAAAAATTCGTGATTTTGTTTTAGTTCAATCTACTGCTCTAGCGTGAACAAAAGAGCGGAAAACTCAGATCTTTCCGATAAGTCCGAACCAAAATGGCTATAACATAGCTACCATGTATCCCACCCGACGCGTGGTTGACACAATGTTTGTTACAATGAAAGTCTACATTTACTAGAAGCAAATCGTAAGAATCGCATTAACAGAAAGGTAGGACCAATTGTAGCTTACCGGAAAAAGTCTGAATATAGGCGCCCAGCCAATTCGACACCCTTGGCCTGTTGAGTACGCCGGTAGAGGAATTTTTACGTTCCGCAGGTATTGAGAAAATAAAATAATAAAAAAGATTGTCCTGAAACAAATGAGCAGAGTTTTCATTTCATATTACCGAATGTGTTTTGTACCGCGTCGTTAAAGTGACATGGTGAAACCAAATATTATCTCACAACCAGACAAGACCTTTCTCAGGGTATGTTGTATTGTTAGCTTACCGTATGACAAAATGTAATGGACATGCGGTTGGCTGTATCTTTGTTTGATTAACTGGTTGTTTAACGCCGTATTCACTTTAATATGGCGGCCGTATCAGTGACGCCTCCGTCACTTTGTTATCTTTGGGTCAATATCACAGCTTAATCACCTTATAAAAGTCTATTACTGTATAAAATTGAATACCAATTATTTAAATATACTGCTTTGCCTATTGAGTGAATATTAGGTAGGATAATGTTTAACCTAAAGTCTGCTCCGTTTCCATCGACCAAGGGCTAATATGTTTGATTGATTAGGCTTAATTGATTGATAAGTGTTTAACGCCGTACTCACTGGTATTTTACTTACATGACGGCAGCGTACTCCAACAGTAAATAGCCACACTAACACAAACTATAAACTGTGAAGTGTTTCGCTCTGTTGGAAAATTAATGTTCCTCCAGTGTTAAGTGAAGACAGCATAATTATACTCGGAACATGCTGCCATTAAACGATGCAGTTCAACAGCTATACATATTTTGTATATTAGACTTACATAACAGCAATCCACCATTGTTCAGCACAAAAATTAGCAGCTGCTCCAAACAGAGATAAGCCAATCAAAGCAATGGTCGGAACAATAGCTAACGGTCCGATAAATTTCAGAACGAAGCCCATTAATCCACTGAATCCAATCACCACTTGAAACACAGAGGATACCATAATAGCTCCCTGGACCTGCCGAAATAATGCCCAATGTAAAGAAGTTATACAACAGGTTAAGATTGCAAGGGATTAAACATTTATCTGGAAACAATTATGAAAGAGTATTTAAAAAATTGGTGTATGTATAACAGGTTTTGTTTGGAAAATGGTAAGTTCGGTTATTCCAATAAGTATACAGACAAAATGCTGATGACTAATATTTACCAGTACCTTAGGGTCAGCAAAGACAACTAGTTTACGGGTTATGTTGGCATCTGTACGTTGTATCCACCAAAATGCAATGGGCAATAGCTACATCAGGTAGCCTCAGGAACGAAAGAACGGACGGCCACAGGAGCAAACATTGTACAAAAAATGTCACTTCAACATATGTAGCAAATTATTTCAAATACATGTAGATATGACATGCTTTCATGCCATACTCTTGGTTTGTTTTACTCCTCATGAGTTTGTTTTATCTTTTGATCGAGTGAGACCATGTCAGCCCCGTCTTACATTGTTTTACGGGAGAGTTTACGTCATACATGTACATACGGTCATTTCACTCATTTAGTAATCAACTGTGTGTGATGGGCCGTAATACGTTCTTCTCATCAGCCCATGTCATACGACAGACAGAGCGGTCTATGTCTATGGCACGCGAGGGCCAATATTGGTTTAGTTCCTTCAGTTCCAATTTCTACGTCTACAGCCAATAAAGGACAGAAACATGCACTTTATTCCTCTTGTATCACATTACAGCTGAATAATGTTATTGTAAATGCTATAAATAAATTTTCAAATCTTATTTCAGTAACCTTTCCCCCCTACATCAAGTATAACGGCCCCACAAGAGACTTGAGTACCACCAACACTTCTTTCACGTGAGTAGAATAATGTTTTCTGAAAGCGTTCACAAAAACATGACGTCATAATAGGCGACGTCATTGGTCACCTACCAAAGATGACGAAAACTGTTTTGTTACGTCATGTTTCTGACGTCATTGCGTTATACCGTCACAGCGTTTTTAAAGAAGTCTTGCTACTGTTCTAAATACGTAAAAGAGTTCTAGAAAAGGAAGCAGGCAACCATCCTTTATTGTCTCATAAAGGGTCAGTTGATCGCCTATTACGCTAATGTTGACGACTGATAAAATGTGTTTGAGTTAAGAAATAAAGTGCAGTTTTGTGTATCGTTTGTGTTTTTCCCAATAAATACACACAAGTGATTAATAAAAATGTCATTAAATGCTTGTTTTCACATCAGACCTGTTACAGATCTTCGGTGTGTCGTATTGGCCCCTTGACAGGCAGTATTGGCCCTCTGCTTCATCTCGGGCCAATACAGTCTGTCGAGGACCAAAACGACAGACCTTGGACCTGTCACAAGTTCGATATGATTTTTTTGTTTGATTGGGGTTTAACGCCTTACTTAAGGTTAATAATAATAATAATAACTTTATTTAAAGAGGAAATATACACAGTCAAAAAAAAATATTTGTTCTTCCCTGTGGTCCTCAGGACATCATAAATCAATAATGTGATCGCTTGACTTGACCTAATAATTGATTTTTACTTATAAAATGTCTTTGTTAGTTTGCATTCATTTTTCCCTTGCATAAAGCCATACATTTCTTACAAAATTTAAATGATATATTTTATTTAGCTTTAACATTTTTATGCAACAAAACTGAGATTTTGAGTTTTATTTATTCTTTTTCCCAACTGAATTTCATAATTTTGTTTTTTAAATTTTATTTTAGGACAAAGAAATGGTAGCACAGAGGGAAGCGGGAGTATGACATCCCGAACCATTAAGAGCAACCCATCACTGAATGGTGGAAACAGACGCCCTAATAAACCCAAGCACACATTCGGTGGCATGAGGCGAGGATTTCTCCTGAAAAAATAAACTCCTATAAAAAAAAATAATAAAAAAACATAAAAAAAAGATAAACAACGAAAAATAAAAATGGAAATTGTCCAGGATTGTGGATAAAATACGTTCTTTGTTGTAAAGAATACGTCAAAAATATATAACAGTATTTATAAACGTAAAGTCAATTGTTGGCCTTTAAAATGAACAGGTCATTGTAAATTATACCACTGTCAGGATACAGGTGTATAGATTATACTCGCTCCCTTAAAAATATTAGAACTTCTGATTTGTGGTACAGGGTCTACCCTATATAAAAGCAGACAAAATGTATTAAATGATATAGTTGTATCCTGTGTGTCCGACAAAACTTTACATGCGGAAGATTGGGCAGAGAGCAACACAAGATAAGGCTCCAATAGGAGAAATATCAGCCTCAGACTACAGTGTGAATATTCGATAAAGTTCTGAACGGACCGGCTATAGTCCTACTTCAATAACTTCATTTATAGTTTATACTATACAATATATTTCATATGTTTATTTATTTGTGTACATTCAAATAAATGTACAAGAAATTTTGTTTGGAACTCCTTTTTTGATAATAAAGGGAACGTCTGCTAACCATTAAGTTGAGTTTGTTTGCCTCGGTACTTTCAGTTAGATTTAATACCTACATCAGCACCGTATATAGGCCTGTTTTAATTTATGTTTTGAAATTTGGACTTTGGCTGAATTAGGCTATACAACCTCTGGTTTTGGACTATTATAGCCCATAGCAATGTCTCAATGCATTTTCTGACATCGTTCTCCTCTATACATGATACAGTTCATGAAATGAACATGTTTGCCGAGCTATAAGGAGGGATTAATCAGATACAGTATCAGAATAGATAATGACACCTTTGGAGGGTAATAAACCAAAATTTAATTTGATTTGGGGTTTGAATGCAAAACTGAAATAGATAGGCCTTATGTGATGGTGAAGTTCAAAATTTCTGTCTTTTTCTTTCTTCAGAGGTTTTACTTCATGGTTTATTATATAAAACTTCTCGCTGGTAAAGAGGTGTAGCAAGGTGTGTGTTTGTTGTTCCATAATTCATGAAGTAGCCTATAAGCTTGAAAGGGGCTCAAAATAGCGAGGCATGCTATTATTATTATTTTTTAAAAAGTGGTTTCAAAGAAAATCAATTTTGTCTTATCATTCCTTTCTAAAGGCGTCCGACTTTTGATATTTATCAGTTGGACATTGACAGGACGTCGGAGTCTTTTCCTTGCAATCACAATACAGAATTCAGATTGCGAAAACTACTTGTCGCATCCGTGAACCCACGTTTTAAAAAACAAATTGTTCGAATTACTCACTTTAAACTGTCAGGCTTTGAAGATATAGTATGAATCATCCACCTAAAAATTTCTTATGCGGTCAATTTCACAGAGTTTGTGAGGGATTTTATCCCACAACTGTCAAGTGGGCTATCGTTTTTTTCAAAATACAACAAATCTATAATTCTCAATTTGACTCAAACTCCGAAGAATAAAAACAATTTGGAGGTGAATGATTCATTTGGACTATCTCTTTACAGTCTGACAGTTTAAAGTGCATGAGTAATTCGATGAATTTCTTCCCTATTTTGTTTTAAAACGTACGACCAGCATCGCAAATTGCGCTCTGCAATGTGAATGCAAGGAAAGGAAATGTCCAAATGATGAATATCAATAGTCGGAGGCCTGTAAAAGGGACAATGGCGCATCAGACTGAAGTTGTTTACGTGAGTAAATCATCAAAATCCGACTTCACTCAAACGACAGAGTGACAAAGTGTTGTCGTGATTTTGGATATATTGATTTTATTTGATTTATTCACCAATATAACAAATACATTCGGGGGGCATAAAGCTCTATTGAGCTAGTTGTATCCCTTAGAACATGTTTCTATACATAATATTATAAAAAAATATATATGGCAAACATTACATATTTTTTTTAAGAATAAGTACAAACAGATAAAGAAACGGGCTCTATATCTAATAAGGTAAATAAATAAATATATAGGTGCTTATTAAATATCTTCCGCGTAAAGGATTTCAAAGAGGTGCATGTTTTTAACTCCCTTTTAAATAAAGATTGAGAAATTATGGAGCGAAGTAATACTGGAAGTTTGTTCCATTCCCTTGGACAGGTATTTTTTAAAGAATAGAATGTCAAGTTAGTGCGATGAAAATGTATCATTAAGTCAGTGCCATGTCCTCTTGTGTCATGTCCATGTGTTTCAATTAACCTGGTAAAATAGCTGTTGAACACTAAAGGAACAGCATGATGATAGTAAAAGATCTTATTGGTAAGCAATAATATATATAATAGATTATATGGAATAAGAGGAAGGATGTTTAATTGCTTAAAGAATGGATTGAGGGGTTTATGAAATTAATCAGCACTAAAGTTGAATGCCACGCGTTGTTTTAGAATAGTATAGTAATATATTTCTAAATAAAATAGTTATAGTCAAGGTCAATTGCGAACACGAGATTACTAAATCTCAACATATTGTAAGAAACCATGCTATTCTAAACGTATGGTAAGAAAGCAAATAGCAAACAATTCTAAATATCAACATATTGTAAAAAAAACAAACAATTCTAAATATTAACGTATTGAAAGAAAAAAACAATTCTAAATATGAAAATATGGTAAGGAAGCAAGTAATTTTAAATATAAACGTATTGTAAGAAAGCCAGCAATTCTAAATATCAAAATATTGTAAGAAAGCAAACAATTCTAAAATATTAATGTATTGAAAGAAAGCTAGCAATTCTAAATATCACAATATTGTAAGAAAGCAAGCAATTCTAAATATCAACGTATTGTAAGAAAGCAAACAATTCTAAATATCAACGTATTGTAAAAAACAAACAATTCTAAATATCAAAATACAGTAAGAAAGCAAGCAATTCTAAATACTAAGGTATTGCAAGAAAGCAAGCAATTCTAAATATCAACGTATTTTAAGAAAGCAAACAATTCGATATATCAACGTATTATAAGAAAGCAAGCAATTCTAAATACCAAGGTATTGTAAGAAATCAAGCAATTCTAATTATCAACGTATTGTAAGAAAGCAAACCATTCTAAATATCAACATATTGTAAGAAACCAAGCAGTTCTAAATATCAGCGTTTTGTAAGAAAGCAAACAATTCTAAATATAAAGGTTTTGTAAGAAAGCAAACAAATTTAAATATCAACGTATTGTAAGAAAGTATGCCGTTTTAAATATTAGCGCTTTGTAAGAAAGCAAGCAATTCTAAATATCAACGTATTGTAAGAAAGCAAGCAATTCTAAATATCAGCGTTTTGTAAGAAAGCAAACAATTCTAAATATCAAAGTATTGTAAGAAAGCAAGCAATTCTAAATATCAACCTATTGTAAGAAAGCAAACAAATTTACATATCAACGTATTGTAAGAAAGTATGCCGTTCTAAATATCAGCGCTTTGTAAGAAAGCAAGCAATTCTAAATATCAACGTATTGTAAGAAAGCAAGCAATTCTAAATATCAGCGTTT
>JAUELC010037683.1:0-19688 GCA_031471745.1 Cryptochiton stelleri
AGTTTTTATAACGCAAATGGCCTTCGAAATGTCTATTAAATACACAAAAACCGAAACACGGAGGGAGCGGAAGTTCCTGAGATACACAATAATGGCACAATACTGTTTATATGGATTGGATTTCAACTTTACTCCTGACAGAACGATGATACAAAGAGGTCATTTGATGCATTGAAAAGATAACCTTGTGAAAGTCTCATATCCTTAGAATAACACAGCCGAAGTTAGCAAAGGGATTGCAGTGTGAATTAATTTTAACTCTTTAACCCTGAGTAGAAATGGTTATGAGGAAAGGTTTTCTTCTGGTAGGGCTGAATAAGGCCTCTGTAATACGGTTTCATTTAAACCTCGGGTACGCAAATGGAACTATTTGTTACCATGGTTACCACTGAATATGTGGGGAAGTTTTCAACAGCATTCTGATTGGTTTGACCTCAGCAAATTAGTCTATAGTAAGGGCAGTCCAGTGTTATAACACGTACAGGACTCCGGCATACAACTATACCGTCTTTCTTTTGATCCAACCATGTACAGTTACCACCATCTACTGCCAGCTAGCTTGATACATATAACTCCTGATTTCTGGGGCAGTATACCACTTATATGATGGCAGTGTGGTCAAACAGTCAACTCAGTGAGACAAAAGTTTTTTCTTCCAATGCTGCTGGCAGCATGGTGATACACTTGAAGAAAAGCGCGGACCGTTAGGGCTTTATCAATATTACAATGAGCATTGAGCCAAGAATGATCAAATTAATGGCATGAAAGACGTCAAATGTTATATGATATTGTTTTAATTTCTAGATAATAACGAAGTATTTCTTGGGATTTTTAAATATTTCACTTGTATGCTGTATTTATATTCAAACACAGGCACTATTATGATGGCATATAAGCTACAAAACTAACTTTTTAACGTCTGGAAATAAAATAATAACTTTACCGTCAATGAAAGTTTGGACGACTTTTCGACAGAATTGTTTGAAACGAAATGTACAGATACTGTTTGTACAGCTAGAAAATGTGATTTGTTAATCCAAATAAAAAGCAGTTCATTGCGACGTATACGACATAACCTATTGATTACTACGTCTACTTACTGACTTATCGAGTGTCGCTGTACCTGGCCTGTGATCAGTGATATCCTGAGAGATGAACCCTTCTCTCTCCATGTTCATGAACATATTATTTCCACCATTGATTTAGTTGCGCCAAAAACTTTTATTCACACAGGTTCCAAGAATTAGTTGTTTTTTGTTGCGTTTATACAGAGGTTTTTTTTCTACAGAAGTAAAAGTTAGAAGCTCTTCGTTAATTCCATTCCCCGCTTTGTAGGCTGGGTCAAAGTCTAACAATAGCCCCCAAAAAATAGAACTTGAAATTTCTGACAGAACATATAAAGAGGGTGTCAATTTACTGTTAAATCTGGGTCACATTTTGACACTACTCCATGTAAGTCAACAAATAATATAGCAAGAAACGGTTTCTGCTCTTAGAGATTGTACTTTTTGCTGAAATTTATACTTATCGGTGCCATTATGGGAATGTGTCTTCTATCATAAAATAAAAATGTTTCCTTCCGTGGAATTGATGTTTCATTCACCGATAGCAATTTCAAAAGATAGCATCATACTCATAACCGTTTTTCAAACATGTTTTGATTAAATAACAGTATGCAAATGCGTTCGCTCTAATGGCATACCTATCGAATTATAGTTCAGCCGAGGAATTAATGACGGCCCAGAGGCTGCCTGGACGATTGCCCAGAAAAATTCAATCCAGCATAATAAAAGTCACCAAGATTTGAAATGCGTTACAAAGAAAAATAACATTTGGAGAGATAGTGCTAAATCTGTTGAATTAACTGCGATTTTTTTCAAGATTTATATAATCCCGCCTAGAAGGCGTAATAAAAAATAATTTATATCTCCATGTTTCAAGAGGAAAGTCCACCGCGCCGTTTAGGCGCCGTTTATCGCGACTCGCATGATTCTGCTTGGATGCTCCTGTTAAAGACAGACGGGATCGTGAAACAACAAGTAGACGCGTGTACCGAAAAAGTCAGCTCATCGAACATGGCACGAGCCAAACATAAAAGGGCTACCTAAATCGCGTCAAAAATATTTGTCGACGCGTATGAAATAAAATTTGGCGCGTCAAGCTGTGGTACAGTGCGCGCTTACTTTCGTCGTCACGCGTTTGCTAAAACGTATGGATGCGATTTAGTTTTATTTCAACACGACTGAGACGCGTCACAGCGCCGACTAACGCGATTCGTGCTTCGTCTATTGCCAGTTGTTTGTTTTTATTACAGTCGCGTTAAAGGTTAAGTTAGTTCCAGTCGGTTCTGTATTTATTATTAAGGCGCAATGTTATCAGCGCAATGTTCTATTAACATGCCTTAGTCCACTTCACGGTCCTCACCTCATTTGTCACTTTCTATTTAGTAAATATATCCTTAACAATCCAGAGTGTCTGGGTTTTATGTACATACTGAATTTTTGGGCAAGGGTTTCATAAATCATTCTGCGATAATTTGACGTCTAAGTGGTAATGCCTTTTAGTCTATGGAGTAATCGCCTATAACGATAATGAACACGTTCTATTGAAATGTAAAATCCAGTTCCTTCCTAAACACTGTGTGTGTCTTGTAGACAGACGCTGAATATCAGTTCAATCATGCGTTGGTTACATATGGTAGCACTGTTTACTTGACAGTTGACATTTTCACGTTTCCCAAGGGGTCGGATATTATTTCAGGCTTAAATAAATATAAAGGAAACTTTATGATGTCTTCACAGACGTGGGTAGTGATATAACACAGATTATGGAATGAACACAAAGAAAGAACATTAAATGCCACTTCGCTGACGTTAACAGTCCATATATAACTAACCTATCGGATAACAGAACGGGTAGACTGCTTAACACAAGGGCGTGCTGAGAGATATCCGAGCTATGAGCATCTGGGGGAGAGGGGGAGATGTCCCACCTCACTGCCCTCACCTCATCTGTATGACCACACAAATTTTTGGAGGGCACTCATTTACTAAAGTGGTCGGGCACCTATGAGGATCTGGCCTCATAAACTGGTTGTCAGCCCGCCCTTATATTCCCGGGTCAGTGTCACCACCAGACTAGTTATCATCCTTGCCACGCGTACTGCCTTTCGGCGGTCAGATAGAGATCAAAATGAAATAGTGAAAACGAATAGCCCACTCATACACATGTACCCCTTTTCAAACATTGTATTGCCTCTGCTGGAATATCATGATAAACATCGTACTTTTCGATCAATTATTCTCGATTGTCTGTTCGAGTGGTGATTTATCGTGTAGCCCTTCTTTGTTAAATACTATCTTCCCGAGGCAAGGCATGATATATCCCAATAAACTCTAAATCCTCCCTTGCCACGGTTAGTGCCTTTCGGCGGTCAGACAGATCGAAGTAAAGTGGATATATTGCAAACACCAATCAAATACATGTACCACTTTTAAAACAGTGTGTAGCCTCTGCTGGAATATCATGATAAACAGCATAGAAAGACATCATTCTTTTCGACCATTGGCTCAAATTATGCTTATTGTTGATTGTCTGTTAGTGGTGATATTCAATTTAAGCCTTATTACCTTAAATAAAAGTGTAATGTATTTCAGTCTTCGGGATATATGCAGAGGGATATATGGCACCAATTCACGTCGGCTCTCACCTTGTCTCGAGCCCCAGCTTAACATTAACATAACACATGTCCATTGATTATATTAATAGTGAGAAGTCATGCCGACGCTCAACGCATGACGCACTACGCAAGACGGACACATGTAATCCTGTCTATTGATTATTACCAGCGGGATTGAAACGCAGACGCATGACTAATGACGCTCGACGCAATACGGATTCATGTGCAGCTTCAGTCGTAAAAGCGAAGCTAGACACAGTGTATCCCGAATATGGATTCAAATTAAGTAAAATAAAATAGTAATAAAAAAAAAACAACTGCCGCTTATATTATGAGCAGCACTTTAATGCGTAACATCAACCACACAGGTCATTAAATCTTGTGATAAACCATAAGCCCTGTGTGTAATCGATAAAAGGCCAGTAATTGCCGAGGCTGTTTGGTTCCAGTCATCAGACTGGTATAACGAAGGCGCACCTGTTACAGGCGGAATAATAAGAATGTAGCAATTACACTGTATGAGAGGAATGAAAAGAATACGACCTGATAATTATTTTGTATGGGAGTATATTCACAGTTTATCCTATGCTAATTAAATAGCATGTAAATGTACAAAGAATGCTTTGTTGATCAATTACTTCAGATGATTATATATATAATATGGCAGTCTTCAATGGGTTAGAATTCGGGAAGCATTCTATCGCCAGCCTGAATAGCTCAGTCGGTAGAGTGTTTGGCCTGTAACCCAAAGGTCTCAGGTTCAAATCCAGGTGGAGGTAAGCACATTTTTGTCTCTTCATTTATAAAACAAATATATACGATAGACAAAGAGTAATTTAATGAAGTTTACTTGAGACAATAGCTGACACAGGCTCATCTTTCTTCTGGTACTTCCGTCGCCTTCTTTTGTGGGGGAAATTAAAGATTACGGCCAGGCTAACACCATACGGAGGTTAAAGAATGAAATCATATATCAACTTTAATCTCACGTTCAGCTTATTGACGCTCTGGTGTGAATATATTGTCAAATTGCAAATTCTAATATGACGTTAGTTTTTGACAAGCCTGGAGAGTAAAGGCAATCTCAATAAAGGGAATCTTTTTTTTCTACATGGCGCGTTGACAGATAGACTTGAATTTTACACTTCTCCTAAATTTATTTTATCTATTGGCTGGTACATGTATTCTTGTATCATTTCAAAATGTACGTCAGTTGGACAAAGATCCACCCTTGGAGGTGCAGTGGAGGGCGAGGGAATGTTTCACTGGTAATATGTATATTTTTTTAGATTTCTGAATATATTGACAAGGTTAATTCGAAGAGCCACATACGCAGCTGTTCTTTCTATATATTTAACAAAAGCCTATATACGGTATGACCTTTGACTATATAGACTCTCATTACTCATCTAGTTCTCTCAGCTGGGTAAATGGCAGACTTGACACTAATTAGATCATGTCAGAACATTCTTCTGTTGTTTCCGACACTGTCCATCTCCGTGACCTATACCGTGAAGGGTAATCGACGAGATCATTATACCGCCGAAAAATGCGTAACGTTAATCTCCGGATATTTGGACCAATGTACTCTGCAGAAAAATACAACAGAAAAAGCCACGAGCCACCGAAAGCGCTTTGTAGCTTAAATCACACTGACATAAAAAGCTTTTCCTTTTATTCCCATGTAGCCTACTGTTTGCAAGACAAAAATAGGGGTCTGTGTGTATTTTTTAAGGTTAATGTAGACCCGATTATGTCCTCTACACAAAATCAACAAGAAATGCCGAGTCAAGTTATTTGCCATTCCCAAAATGACCTGTTTTACAGCCGATATTATTTTAAAAAAGGGAAATGATTTAGGAAGGGCGACTTAGACACTGTGTATCCTCTCAGCTGTGACACAGATGATCCGGGGAATATTCCTGATAGCCACGATGTCTCCATTTGCCACCCACGTTCGGTATGTTATTAATTCTTGTTCGGTTACACTATATGGACATACTCATAACGCTACTGCTTAAGGTTATGCAACACCATTGACTTGAGTGAAACCTTTCGAATAAGCCGCTGAAGAGTGTCGAAGGAGAGTGGATTGGGTGCTTATGGGACCTTACGGTTAACAGTTTGTAGAATGAAATTAGATCTTTATTTGCAATACCATAGCATCTGTAGCTGTAAATGAAGATTGATTTCTCGTGATTTAAACATATTGTTTCTCTCACAGTGTGATGACCCCACCCATTCCCAAGGCCGACAGCTCGTAGACAAACAATATTCAATTTCTACAATTTCCAAAGTCCTTAGAGTAGACGTATGTCACTGTGTTAAAACAAATCATACAGTTTTTGTCCATAAATGTGCACGATTGGCTTTTACACGTTAAGTGCTAGCTAGAGGATTATTACCATCCGTGCTAAATTTAGCAAGGCTGGTGTCCATATAGCAAGATTATTCAACAATCCAGTCAGCCGCAAAGCATTATGGGAACAATGTTAAAAGTCTGGTGGCCTATATTGTCTAATAGGAAATTCGATTTATTTACATTACTATTCTCTGAACAACCGCTTGATCACACATGCGCACTCACAGAGCATGACAAGCGATAAATTCGTGTATACATTACCCGCGGGGAAATACAAACTTGAAGGAGACAATATACCGTTTAAACTGTTTTACCGTTGAAACTGTTTAACCATTTCAACTGTTTTACTGTTTAAACTGTTTTACCGTTTTAACTGTTTTACTGTTTAAACTGTTTTACCGTTTTAACTATTTTATCGTTTAAACTCTTTTGTACGAAGGAGAGTGGATTGAGTGCTTATGGGACCTTCGCATTTACCGTTTGCGGTAATATCAATTGTTTTACCGTTTTAACTGTTTTACCGTTTAAATTGGTTTGACGTCCAGTTTGATTTGCCGTTCAAACTGTTTTACTGTTTAAACTGTTTTACTGTGGAAACTGTTTTACCGATTAAACTGGTTTACCGTTTTAAAAATTTTCCGTGGAAAGCTTATATAGATCTGAATTTAATCAGATTGGTTCTAGTTTAACGTCTGCGTTATTTTTGTGATAACATCTACGTAATTTTAACAAAAATATTAGATTTTCATTTTGGTCCAGTTTTTAGGTTCCTAAAGTTCGTAGTGGACAATGGCATGGGTGTATATTGAAACGTGTGACGAAATTGAAGAAAGTCGAATGCTGGTAACAAACACTTTAAGATAAAGGCATGTAGCTTCAAATCTCTCAGGGCAAAACAGTCACACAATACTTGAGACTTAGGTTAACTTTGATTAATAAGATTGTATTCAAAAGATCATTTGTCTGATGAAGAAACTGTTTCCATTACAAATACCTCGTTTAGTCAGTGTTGACATTTAGAATTGTGAGCTTCATGAAATACAAAACGACAAACATCGAAATGAGTGGGATTGGATATAAATGACAAATGGCATTCACAAAAGGTGTTAAGGTCATATCCCATCTCACAGCCACAACTGAAATGTGCGGTTTCGTTAATCTACGATTCGCCTACACCAGATTATGTTATATATGGAATATTCCTCTGTACAGATGCCACGAAAAGAAAAGTTACAAGCTGAACGCCATGGGTTTAAGTTTAGGATCACTGCGTGTAGTCGAATAACATCACCTGGGTATATATTGTGTTCAACAGTATTACGAAAAAAACACTAAAAGAATTATATTAAATCGATCTTCACATTTCGTCTTGTGCAAATAACGGTTTAGCAAAATATCGAAGATAAAATGGTGTATACACTGAGGAGTGAGTGAAAATAATCCGAAATACGTCAAAGTAATGTATGTGATACAACGAAATAACACTGTCACGGAGCAGAAGTTCCCGTGTTCATACTTGTAGAAATGAACCAATAAATCGTCTATGGATTTTTACTACAGCAGTAGTCTTACAATTTGAACCGTATACAGTAAATGCGTAAGTCCGCCCCTGCTCGAAACTGTCGAAAAAGTTACTTGTACGGCGTAAGAGATCACAACAATAAAACCTCACCATTCGTAAAGCAGTAATTTGGAAATACTGACCAAAAATATTTAATTGTTCTTTATGGATATGTGCAACTAGACACGAAACAAAAACCTAGAGCAAAAATATAGCAACTAAAATAGCACTGCCTGGTTTCTGGGCGATGTTTAGTCGCTTGTTTTCCACGGAATGCACAAATCTATGCATATAATCATGCGCCTTTTGCTCGAAATATATGAATACCAGCTTCAAATTTGATAGCTTATTTCCTTTTGAGAAGAAGGGTTTAAAGGTGTTTTGTCGACCTATCATACACCGTCAAAAAATATTTTTTGCGCTTTTTTTTAAAGTTGACACTTTACTCTATACAGACCTATTGTCGCACTTTGATATTAAAGTGATATTAACGCAAAATTAATAATCGCAGATAAACATTGAATAGAGTATTTTGCTATCTAATAATGATAATTTTGTTTGCTTGTGATTTTTATTTTATGATTTATACTTGTTCGCGAGAGTCAGCTAGTCCATTGAACGGCGAAAATACTTTGCTTGTTTGTTTTATTGGTGTGTAACGTCGTACTCAAGGGTGTTTCACCTATATGACGACGGACTATCCACTTATTACTCCCCCTTAGTTAATACAGTGGAAAACCGAGAGGAAACCTCGTAAAAAATACCACCCGCTATAGTCGGAGTCACCTCATGTGACTCCCTCGTATACCTGCGGTCAACTAGGGGGCTCGAACCCTAACAGTACCTTGAAGGAGGATCAGAAGTGAGACACACTAACCACTGAGCCACGGCGCGGGCCGCGATACACTGTCAGAATACATAGTGAATATATGCTCGAATATATATCGAGCTACTTCATCTAGTCCCTGTGTTAACCATAGGCTCAAGTTGTCGGGCTTGTTCTTGGTCAATTGCAGCAGTGACCTGCCGTGAACCCCACAGTGCCCGACGTCATGGAACACCATTTTGTATAGAATTATGTCAATGCGACAACACAATACCGGGGAGCTAATTTAAAGCAGCTTTTAATCTGATTGGCTTTGAGCACACACATATTGAATCGACAGTTAGTTCCGTGTGACATTGATACATTTAATTTGGACTGGCGATTCGCTTTACAGACAATTCGTGTAATGAAATCCAACAACTGAAAAAAAAAATTGTCAAATAGAAAATGCTGTTTTATAGGTTCGCTAAGCTGTGTCATTTGCCATGACCGTTGAATGTCTCAGGGGGTAGTACTAAAGTCGTTCTTCCTATCGACGTCCTTCCCAAAGGCTGAAAACAAATATCAATTTGAATTAAAGATCAAGGAAATTCTGTCTGTGGAGATACTATATTGGTTTGCCTGTAGACACTGAACACAAATAATATAATTTCTGTTGCGAACCAAGGCAGGCGTTCAAAGATTCTACATAATATTGCCACCCGAAGAAAGGCAACGTTTTTTCAGAAGATCAGTCCGTAACCCATAGCAACGCTCAATAGAGAGAAGGCGTCGTGCTCTGACATAGGCCTACATACAAGAAAGAGCGTACATTTCCACCAGGAATACCGCAGCCATTTTGAAACGATGACGTCATATCTGATTCAAATTTATATTTTGAGACTAACGTTAAACAACCATATGGTCAGAAGACGGTTAGACTACAGGTTAGTTTTTGTTTGTTTGATTGGTCGTACTTTAAGGGTATTTCACTTATATGACGACGGACTATCCACTTCTTACTCTGCCTGACTAAATATGGTGGAAAACCGGAAGGAAATCTCGTAAAAACCACCACCCGCTATAGCCGGAGTCACCTCGTGTGACTTCCTTATATACCTGTGGTCGACTGGTGGCTCGAACCCTTACGGTACATTGGAGGAGGATTAGATGTCAGACACACTAACCACTGAGCCACGGCGCGGGGCCGTTAGACTATAGGCAAATTATGTTTGGGCCGTTATGCAACGATTACATAACTCACACTTATCTGGAATACAACTCTATACATTGACCAACAAACGACAACGAAATAGTTTGGTCAATACCAGACTGTTATTGATCAATAGTCAACTGACACCTGCACAATCCGCATACTTGGCGACATTTTGTTTTTCAGAGGAGCGGCCAACGAATAATTGAGCATAGTTAATTTGTATGGTAGACTGCGTTTATTGATTCAACTGTCGTACAACGATTGAGGTCATTGATATCCGTACCTCTCATTAAATTGTCACACCATTGAAGTCGCGGAGGTCCGTACATCTCTCATATCAATTTTACGGCAGTAACCACCATTGAGGTCGCCGAGATCACTCTCGTTTAATTATTACGACCGTACCCACCATTGACGTCACGAAGGTCCGTACATCTATCATTAATCTATCACCGCCGCACCCAGCATTGATGTTATCAAGGCCCGTACATCTTTCGTATAACTATCGCTGCTGTGCCCACCACTAAAAGTACCGAGATTCGTACATCTCTCATTTAACAATCACGGCCGCTGTCGCCATTGAGGTTATCGAAGTACGTACTATCCTCATTTAAATATCACTGATGTACCCATCATTGGTCTGTACGTCTCATTTAAATATCACTTATGTACCCACCATTGGTCTGTAACTCTCATTTAAATATGACTATTACATGTATATCCACCATAGGTCCGTACATCTCATTTAACTATCACTGATGTACCCACCATTGGGGTCACCGATGTCCGTACCTCTCATTTAAATATCACTGATGTAACCACCATTGGGGTCACCAAGTCCGTACATGTCGTTTAAATATCACTTCTGTATCCACCTTTGAGTTCACCGAGGTCCGTACCTCTCATTTAACTACCACTGCCGTGCCACCATTGCGGCCAGCAAGGCATCTCTCCAATATAAATACCAATGACGTACCCAACATTAATGTCACCCAGGTCCGGTAAATTGGACAAATATTCTTTAAAAAATTATGGCCTTAAAATAAATTTATGTTGGTGGTGCAAAGATAGGATCCAAGATAACCGACTTTCGTTCGTCATTGCGTACGAATAATGTGTGATTGTGAGTGGAGTGAATGGTCTTGTTGTAACGATCCTCCCTTCGAATGATGTACATTGCCGTAACACTCTTACCCTAATTCTAAACCCTAACGTTTGATTTTATTTTTACGGTTATTTTGGTATAAACATTATAATATTTTGGAATGTTCACCTTGTTAGTCTTGCCCCATAAAGTTTTCATAAAGTTTCTTAAATTAAAATCGACCAAACAAGATAGATCAAATTCCATTGCCAAAATAAGCTGGATTGCCTCTCCGGCCATCCTTGCACTCAGAGTTCTCGGGGCCTCTGCGGTCTCTGGATCTTTGCCTATGTATTGCCACCGTAGTTTGACTGAGAATGCTGCAAAACATATTCCTAACTTTGTGGATAACCATCGTCTTTTTCTTTTAAATCTCTTACATAGCTAGTACGTGCGATCAATGTGACTGGCTGACTGCTTGTCGAGAAACCTGCGTTATCACCCTATCTTTACAACCGTTGATCAGAACATATGTCAGTATTGTTAGGTGTAATTGTTATGTTACTTAGCTCTACAAGCCTTTATCTAATAAGCAATACATTTTATACAGTCTCCAGTCTTCGTCTGTGCAGTCGACGGCACATCAATACCATTGGTAATGAGTTAACAAAAACTCTCAAACTTGGTGCCCTTTGGATACGTTTTAAATTAGCACTGGAGAAATATCATTGTTCTAACATATCAAATACTTCACAGCGTATGGTTTTCGTAGTGTGGCTAGTTAGTGTTGGACACCGTCGTCATATAGGTGAGATATCCTTGAGGACAGCGTTTATCCCAAAACTAGGCCGATGTGAGAATTCAATACTTTAGTTCCAATTATTATTAAAGATGTCCTCACACGCAATGTTATAAATGTAGAACAGCTGAGGCATATTAACTGAAACCACAGCGGTTGCAGTGAATTTGATCCAACATTTTCAGACAACAAACTGTTCACGTTTCTATTGACGAGCAACTAATCCATTACGGTGTAATAGTACTGGATTACAGCAGCGAAAAGACGTCCATATGAAGTGTCCGTGTGTGACGCGTGAGATAACAGTGAACTGTTCCTCCAAACAAATTAAATTGGCTGAGGTCAATCAATTACAGTTTTATCGAAACTTCCCCGCTCTTTTCGTCCGTAACCATGACAACAGATAGCCTCATTGACGCACGAGAACGTTAACAAGGAAGCGTTATTGTCGTGGTGTTATTTTCATCCCAGAGAGAGCGGGTCTTTTCTTTCCTTTAAGCAGCAGATTTTCTAACGTTGATAAGATATTTTAGGCCACACTGGCTCTATTCTACCAAAGATGGCTTCGCCATTGACGTTTTTGCTCTGGCTATTTAAGGATGATTTATGATCTTTTTTGTACACAAAATACACCTGACCTTTCTTTAATATTGGTGAACATTTACGCTTGTGCCCCAAGGGAATTAGGTATTTTGGTTATGATATAGTGATAATAAATAAAAATGTATTCAAACTGTGTATTTATACGAACAGTTAATATCCATACTGGGGAATAAACAACAGTTTTTTAATTAGTATTGAAAATTGTTGACTTGGGACTTCAAAGGAATTCAGAATTGACAACAAAACCAAATAGTTTAAAAACGATTACGGTACGCAACTTCTGGCAGTTATCGAAGGAGACTTCATTATGCCGTGCTGTCGTTTGTCCCGTGCGTGGACGGTCCTTCAAAACACATCATCTACAAGAGGTCCATCTAACGGACGTCAATTTACCAGAGGTCAATATACTTTTGGTCAATTCATGAGAGCTCAATATACCAGAGGTCAACGTACTTTAACCTAATTCACCAGGGGTCAATCTGCTTTAGCTCAATTCACCAGAAGCAATATACCGGACGCATTACCTGTTGTCACCATAGTAACAAATAGTTTTATTGATGAACGAGACATTCATAAATGATTTCTAATTATAGCAGTGTTATTCAAGCTGACGAAGACAAACTATCCTTTTTACAATCTCCCACCAGTGATGGCAACTTAATTCGGTCTACGCTTTCTAAATTTCACATCCTGGCTACCGTGGTAAGACCTGATGGACAGACTCATTAACCCACAGCTCTTGCTCAGTCTTTGTCGAGAACCTAATATTCTGAAAGTTAAGTAAACTAACTTCGTAGTTTCTTCCCCGGGAATAACAACATTTCTGCTTCTAAAAACCCACATGCATTTTTACAAATCTCAGAACTTTGGGAAGATTTGTAAAAGATTACACTCCGACTATTGCACCATCGGATTATGGCTTGTAATAATTCCTTGAGGCTTTTTGAAGAAAATAATTCTGAACATTTTGGAACACGGATTAATACTCTAAGAAATAATTTCATATGAAATATTTAAGGACTAATACAACAATGATATTCATAGCAAGATTAGTTGGTCAGTTTTAGTTAAGTAAGTTTATCAGTAAGCATTTTATAATGATGACTTTCAATTAATATTTAAAATTAGTATAATGCAGAAGGTAATCAATTCACCACGTACAATTTATTTTAGAGGAAATAAACATGAAAATCAATTAAAAAACTATACTTTATTAAGATGAAAGAAATTCTTTTATTTAATGAAAATCAAAAAAAAAAAAAAATTATGAAACATGAAAATCAATTGAAAAAAAAAAACTCTATAAAGAAATAAGCATGAAAATCAATTAAAACCAATACTTTATTAAAAAATAAACATGAAAATCAAAAGAAAGAAAAAAACTGTATTAAGAAATAAACTTGATAATTAATTAAAAAACAAAAGTGTTACATGGTTTTATTAACATTCAATATCTAAAATACCTCTGAAGTAACATTCACAAACTGATACGTCATAAATATCAAGTTAGGTAGGGGGTCATATACCCAGTACTACATGGTTTTGTTTACAATCAATATCTTAAATCTCCTGAAGTTACAGTCATAAAACGTATACGTCATATAGATCAAGTTAGGTAGATGTGCCTTTGACAGGTTAAATTAACCCAATACTGCTTACTACT
This sequence comes from Cryptochiton stelleri, assembly GCA_031471745.1. NCBI lineage: Eukaryota > Metazoa > Mollusca > Polyplacophora > Chitonida > Mopaliidae > Cryptochiton > Cryptochiton stelleri. Next base: position 13,773 of record JAUELC010037683.1, read on the forward strand.
GTATACCCTGGAATTGCTAAAATACTGAAGGCTGAGAAGTAAATGCTAAATTTATTTTTATTATAGGTTATTTATTGGATAGTCTAACTTTAACAGTGGTTGTCATTATGTGATTTTTATTGTATTGTCTGAATGTAACAGTGGTTTTTATGGTATAATTTTTATTTGATTGTCTGAGTGTAACGGTGGTTTTCCTTATGTGATTTTTATTTGATTATCTGAGTGTAACAGAGGTTTCATGGTTTTTTTTAAATATTTTTTCCATTGACCTACTAGTCTTAACTGAAACAAAATATTTCATCTTGATATTTTATTTTATTGTCTAACTGTATCATTGCTATACTCATCGATCCAATTACTCTGTTGTTCACCTGAAGGCAATATAAATCAGTAAACGTTATGATAGGATGATTGTGAATGACATGGTTTCTGATAATAACAGTTCTTCCTCCGTCACCTTCAGCTTCAAATCACTCCAAATAAAATATAATATGATAATAGTTCATTCTCTAATCAAATATGACAAACATCGCTAAAGGGACATGCTGGTGTGGTGTACAATCATTAACATCATGAAATAGTCTGTTTGTAAACTGACGCTATCCGATCAATTCAATTCATCTTCAGCCCTCAGGCTCAAGGATGTGTGGTTTATGTATAGACATAATCTGCTGCCAGTAGCACTAGAGGTACATTCATCTCCCAACAGAGAAAAGCACTTTACATTTGTATGGTTGTTGTTGTGTAGCAGTTTACTGTTGGAGTACACTGCGTCTTATAAGTGAAATGTTCTTGAGCACCGCGTAAACACTAATCAAATAAACAATTTGTCTTCCAGACACACGAGCTATGATGAATATTTATATGTGTCGTGTGTTCTTCTGGTGACATGGGGAGTCCAGACACAATGCTGACCAAATCACCTTTCCTCACATATTTTGAAGAGAAGTTTATTTTCATTTTGAGTAAAAGTCATGGTGATTTATTATTGTTAAACGGAATTTGGTGAAATGCAATTCGATCCATTGTCTCAAAAGGAGAAGGCTTCATGCCAAATTGGATGTTAATCTATTAATTTGTTTTCAAGTTATGTTCACATAATAGATACGCGAAAATATTGTCAAGTACAGTGCGTTAATGGCGGCCATATTTGAGAGCAGAATTTGGTGAAATGAAATTTCATCTGTAGTAACAATAAGATGAAGCTTCATTCCAAGTGTAAAGTTAATCTTTGAAAACATTTAAAGTTATGTTGTTATGATATTAACAACTAATTAAAGCAATTAGCATGTAATGAATATGATCATAGTATCAAGCGTACAAAATAAGTATGAGGTAAATTCAATAAGTATGCATGTAAATAAAAGAGAAATATAAACAAATGATAATAGTAATAAAAAATAAAAATAAAAAATATATAAAGCATGTTCATTAAAAATGATACGATCTTCGTTCCTTAAAAACTGTTGTCCTCTAAAGACTGTTGTGAGGAAAACAGATCCGCATTTGTCACATTAAAATTACTCAAACTCTGTTTAAACCCTTGGAAAATACAAATAATTTCTGAGCTCGATTCTCGCAAAAGGCGGTTTAAACATTTGATATCTTGGAAGTACAAAACATGATACCTGACTGTAAGCATTTGGGCAGTTTATTTTAAAACTAAGGATGTTATGAAGAAAGGAGAAATCTAAAAACAGTCATATGTTTTTAAGATAGTAAGTTAGAAAGTTCACATTTTTCAGAATACGATTAACAAGAATTATCAATATGACTTTTACAACAAACATAGTTTAAAAATGAATAATGTAGCCGTTGTTTTTTGTCTATATTGGATTTCGTATGTGGAGACGAATCAGGAGCACAGTTTATTCAACTTATGACTGAACTAATGAGTTATACAGGGCTAAAATAATATATTTAGATTTAAAAGATTTAGATGAGCGTTTGATAAAACCAGGTAATCTAAAAGCCATTGAATAGGACGCACACATCTTTTACTCTGTTTACCCCCTGGAGGCGAGTGTTTTGAATACCATACTAATATTCTAGGAGCTTCTTTTCGTTATAAACGTTAGTATTTTACATTTAGAAAAACATCAGATCTAGTTTCCACGTGACACGCAATTGGGAAACAAATATTTATATCTGTCAGAAACCAAACAGTGTTCAAGTTATTGTGTTCACAACACATACATGCGTGAGTATTGTCGTTAAATTCCCCAATGCTACCATATTGATATGGGGAATTTGATGGCATGCAATCACATCCATCATCTTAGAAGGACAAAGATGTATTCTTCGCTGGAAGTTAATCGGTGGATTTGTGTTCAAGTTATCGTGTTAACAACATGTTTGGGACGGACGGATTAATGGAATAACAGACGGATGGACGGATAGCATATCTAAGTCCCCTCCCACCAACGCGACGGTTGATAAAGACAATAATTCTAAGCGGGATTTCATTCTGCTCAAGTCTGTCACATTGATTACTGGACAGAAAAAGTCCGAGCAGGAGAGATTGTCGACTACTAGCTTAATACAGGCGATGAACGATTTATTTCCTGTAGTGTAGTCTTTAATAACATGTCGATTGGACTCTCGAACTTGAGACGACATGGCCCACCATGACATTGGTTTACATTAAATCCTGATATGTTCAAATGTATTAAAGTTTTCCCGAGGTTACTTAGTGTAAGGGTGTCGCTATATAATCGATCTCCCCACACAATGATGTGGTTCATGAGTTAGTTTGCTTGATTGCTTCATGTTTAGCGACGCATCCAATGTTATTTACTTCTGACTTTCTTTGTCGGGCTGGTATCAATGTGGTGTTATGTGGACTGAATCTTAGATTATCAGAAGTAGATACACACTTTTAATGTGGTGCAATGATGTGGAGTGAATATAAGATTAATATAGGTAACTACCCACTTTTATTGAGGTGCAATTATGTGGAGTAAATCTAAAATTACCAGAGGTAAATACACACGTTTAATGAGGTGCAATGATGTGGAATGAATCTAAGATTATCAGAGGTAACTACACACATTTAATGTGGTGCAATGATGTTGAGTGATTCGAAAATTATCAGACTTAAATACACACTATTAATGTGGTGCAATAATATGGAGTGAATTAAATATTATCAGAGGTAAATACACACTATAAATGTGGTGCAATGATGTGGAGTGAATATAAGATTAATATAGGTAACTGCACACGTTTAATGTGGGGCAATGATGTGGAGTGATTCGAAGATTATCAGGGGTAAATACACACTTTTAATGTGGTGCAATGATTTGGAGTGAATCTAAGATTACAGAGGTAAATACACAATTGTAATGCGGTGCAATGATGTCGAATGAATCTAAGGCTACACGAGCTAACTACACACTTTTAATAAACATAGTGCATTCATGAGGACTGAATCTAAGAATTCTGAAGTAATTACACAGTGTTAATGTGGTGTTATGATATTGAGTAAATCTGAGACTGTTCCACTACAACAGATTCTGTGATTGATTTCGATTATCCTTGAAGGTAAAAATCTGATATAGTGCTTGTCACTTTTCTGCCATGTCCTTGAAGTCTATCTCTATATAAACTGAGGTTGACTTGACGAAGAGGTTTGGAGTTGAGAATTTTAACCCACATATGTCACTCATTCGTAAAGCATTATTCCATTTTCAGGACAATCACTTCAGACATAATTTGTGAAGTATCCGATAGGTGATACTATGAACAGCAATAAGTGACGGACGGAAACAATGCGAATGAGACTAATGGAGGGCCTACCTCACGGTCTTCACCTAACATAAACTAGACTGTCACTGACTAGTGCGGGGGATATGATGATTTGTCTTTGTTGCCAGCACGCCCCTGTCATGCGTACGTTCCTTAAATAATTTTAAAACCAGTGATGTGTAGCAAAACTCGGCTTTGCGCGAGCTCAAGGGTTGAATGTCTGTCTGGAATTTATTAAATGGAAATTAGGAGAGGAGTTAAATTTACTTCGATTTTCAACAACTTTGATTGAGTTTTCGTGATGCGTTTTAGACGGAAATAAAATTGAATTAAATAATAATATTATTAATTTACATTTATGGGTATGCTTTTCACCCCGAATCCGTATCATAGTTGCATGCACAATAAATCAATATTTTCTAAAACAAATTTCAACACTATATTTACAAGTATTTAGACGAATTATAAAATAATCAAATAGTAACTTAAGACTAAACAAGTGTACGGACGTACTATGCACCAGAAACATCGCCACCAGTTTGAAATATTGACGTCACAGCCAAAATCAGCGAAAAAATGAATCAAAGCCAATAGGACAAGCGGAGTTTCGCACAGATCTGATTGGAATTGACGTAGCCAGATATCCACGGAACGTATTACTGGTTGCTAAGGATTGGCCATGTTATATTAAGATATCTTGATCATTTGAGGGAACTGCTGTAGATATGACGTTCCATACTTTAGCAAGCAAATTAATAGTGTGTTTGTTTGAAAGGTGTTAAAATTCTTACTAAAACATATTTCACTTTATATATGGCGACTTCTCATTGCCGGTGTTTGGTGGAACGGCATAAAAAAAGTGGTACAAAATCATCCTGATGTTTCCACAGTGACTGGAAAACTTCTTTTGTGTACCTAGAGTGGACGTGTGGCCTCAAACCCGTTATATATGCGATATATTGAAGGGGCTTCAGTAGCCCAATACACTACCAATTAAGCCACGGCGAGGCCCCCAATACAAATTAAATAACCAATCAACGCACACTGTTGTCATTTCCGTCTCTGATAAAATTCATAAAAAACACTAAAACTGATTCAAACGAAAATGATAAAAACGCCATTCTGATAACCCATTAATTAATTCCGTCTGTTTGGCACCGTCTGGAAATAGCGATTATTATTTGCCCTCGGTACGTGATGACCGTGACCTTGATATTCGTACTTTTAGCAGCGATAAAGCGATTAAATCGATTCTCATGCCATCAATATTTTTAAATATAGCTCTGACCAGTAAGTGCTTATTGTACAAATATAAAAATCGGTACTAACAAAAGCAAAATGATTGATAAACACTTAGCAGTGTTTTGAAACCTCTATGGTTCTTGACACGTGATGCATTTATGTTTTTCTTCTCTTTATATTTCTCTATGTTTTATATGACAGCCAAATCGATTTTTTTGTTATAACTGGTCCATCTTAAAATAGCTCCGAACTGATGGTTGATGAATGAGGACGTCTATTAATAGCTGTATCAAAATAGAGACGCTTCAAGCAAAATACGTAATTATTTACAAGGTCACATAAATCAATAGCTTTGCTTTCGTCGTTTATCTCAGTTCAGAGTGGTTGTTATGTTTAAATTATCTCAATAACTCGGTGAAAGTTATCAATTTTCCGAGGAGACAAGAACATTTCTGTCCACAAATCGCTGTTTATGTGGCTGTTTTCCATGGTATATATTATGATAGAAAACATAAAACATGGCCAAAATAAATGTTTAATATGGAATACAAAGATAGTCAAATAATCATGAGAATTATCATTTATAAATAGAAAGCATTTGATACAAGACTATAAAGTAAGCATTTGATACAAGACTAAAACGTTAGCATTATATACAAGACTATAAAGTCTGTATTTGATACAATACTATAAAGTTAGCATTTGATAACAGAATATAAAGTTAGCATTTGATACAAGACTATTAAGTTAGCATTTGATGCAAAACTATTAAGTTAGCATGGGATACAAGACTGTTATGTTAGCATTTGATACAATACCATTAAGTTAGCATTTGATATAAAGTTAGCATTTGATACAATACTATAAAGTTAGCATTTGATAAAAAACTATAAATATAGCATTTGATGCAAGACTATGAAGTTAGCA
>JAUELC010037684.1:0-12763 GCA_031471745.1 Cryptochiton stelleri
AAACTATTAGAAATCTTCCGCAACTCCCAAAATTGTATGAATGCATGGATATGAAATAGCGTGATTGGTCGGTTTTGGTCACATGTCATAAATGGAGCATTTTCATTGGACGGAAGCTAGGAGCACATGTTTTAGCCCATAATGGTGAAGATTTCTGCTACCGTTTTGAACGCAAAATATCTTGGTATTTTTCAATAAACGGAGAGAATTGAAATATTTCAGACAACCAGAATCTATTTTTTGTGTTTGCCATATGTTTTAACGAGAAATTTTTGATGTTTAATTGTCAGATTTCCATGAATGTTAGCATTTTTTCTTGATCTGCTCGCCTCTATGATTAATTTTATTGCTCAGTTGAACAACAAAAATGTTAAAAACTCGCCCTAACTCGCCTAATTCTAAATGAAGGAGAGAGTTGGACCACACACCTCTATTTTACTCATTAAGAGCTCCTGGAGAATCCATGATTAACAAATCATCTACCTCCAAAAAATCTTGAGAGTTTTAGAGTGTTTATATCTGAGAATAAATATGAATCAACAGGATTAACAGTAGAAATGTATGAGTTATGAGTCTATGTTAGTTAAGTAGTCAGTAACAAGTCTCCAAAGGTAAGTTGACAGCCTTGATTTGTTGGTTAATCCCCGGCAAAAACACTCTCAAAGTTCTGAGATTTACCGAAGAAGGCAAATTTTGTGAGGTAGATAATTCGTCCTTCACAGCCTGGAATTTGAGTGAATAATTTGCCAAAATTTTGCTTTATTTTCGTTTTAAAGCATGTGCAAAGCAGACCAAGCTAGCACCCACCACCAACATGGTTACTTGATTCAGGGTCTGGCTGTGTCCGTTTGAAGGACAATTACAAAAAATCAAATGGGTTAAAATTTACAAACAAATTAAATGAATTTTAACAAAATTTAATATACACATGATTTTGGAAAGATAAATAGCTTTGTTTCAGCCAATAATATGGAAATATATGAATGAATTCATGAAAATTAAATCATTATTATGATTTTTCAAAAAAATGAAATGAAATTGTTTGTTAAAATCTCAATTGTATTTTTAACCAAATTAACTCTACATCTTCATAGTATGGCAATTGCAATGGTTCCATTTATTCCAAAACTTTTTTTCAACACCTTCCATGTTGCTGCTTGCACTACGGTCCCGTAGCAGGGACTATTTTATGCATTACATGTCATATTATTCGTTGCTAAAACTGGCATTGTTACCTTGAGATGGCCACCATATGGAGCATTTCAAATGAAAACAATTAGGGGCACCCCTTGACAAAGTTAGAAATTTCTCACGAACAAAGAATCATTGATTTCAAATTATTCTGCATAAGACCACTACATTATTTTCGAAATTTCTCCCCTAGACATAGGATTTAACTGGAACTATGGTTGTATGGTTGGATGCAGGCAGGGGTGTGCCCTAGTTAGGTCACTGCTCCTAAAGCAGATTAAACATGATACATATTTGCATCTATTGTCTCCCCAAGTTATCAAGTTATTTAAAACAAGAATATAAACCATAACAAAGTATGTATTGGTGGAAACTCAAGATTTGTGTAGTTTGATTGTCTTCTTTTTTAACTATTTTATTATAATGTTAGATCCACAGACACCCAGATAGGCAGCATTATCAAAAATCTTTTAAAAAAATTGTTTTATTATATAAATGTTAAAATACATACCCCCCCAAATAATTATGGTCAAGAACATTCAGCAAATTCCCCAGGTATACATTGATTTAATCTGTCTCTTGTTCATACATTTTGTCTATAGAAGGAGGCAAGCAATTTTGTCTCTCTGGACATTTTTTGTGTATATTTTCGATACTATATCTTGTTGCCAAGCTGCAATATGGTCTTTAATTTGCTGCAGATTTTCAACAAGTCATAGTCTACAATAGGAAACTGGAAATTTGAGGAATCAGTCTTAACCTATAGAAACAAAATTAAACAGAAAAAAACAAACTATTAGATGATATTTGTAAAGGTGTGAGGTAATGCCCAGCATATTTATACAAGTGATTAGTCACATAAGAGTCACCCTGGAGGAGTGTTTGGTAAGCACGTGTGGGGCTATCATTCTTGTCGGTAAAAGATTAACTGATGCTTCCCAACACTTTGTTCTTAACACGTGCAATATATGTGGTGAACATATGTATTTACCCCTTTAGGCAACTCTGGGTGAAGGCAGCAACCAACTTTATAAGATGAAAAATTTAAAACAGAAAAGGTTACAGATTGTTCTGTTAAAAACATACAAGCTTCATAAAATAAAATAAAAAAGTACAATTCATTGTATCAAAACGGGTGTAGAGGTGTCCATGTTATTCCCCTAATTGTCACAATATAGCCATTTAGGCTTAATTTAGACCAAACTTGATTTTTTTTCCTAAAGATGAGTGGATTGGTTTTTGGATGAGTCTTTGGTTGGCTTATTCTTAGACCGATGTGGGTTTTATGTTAATGGTTATTATTATTTTACAATATGCAATAGTTTTAGAATAAGCAGTTTTGAAATTGGTTGATTCTTTTCAATTTGCTCAAGGTTATTGAGCTGTTATTAATGCCAGGACAATACTAGAACTCATTCAAACTATCAAATCCTCTCAAGAAACTTAATGTTATATGTGTAATATTGCAGTTAAGAAAAAAGTATTAGAGGAAACGTATAAGTTAGTACACAAGTAGTGTAACTCCGAAGAAAGAAAGACACATTTTGACTGAATATTTCGGCTTTATTTTGCCATCGTCAGGAGTGTATAACCCGTATTAACACGTAGGAACTATCAGAGTATGCTTGAACAGGAAACGCTATGTTGTAATTGTTGCTATACTTAATTTTGTTGGCAAATCGTTGGAGAGTGTGTGAGTTTGTTGAGAAGTGGCTAAAATTTGTTAGGATGAACGAGCAGTATTGAAACAGACCATGTTCTGTGGCTATGTCAGTGGATTAGAAGATTGTGAATGGTTGTGTTACTCTGTGTGATCACTCTGGAAACTCCTGTAGGTAAATGAGTTTCCTGACACTGTGTTGATAAACATCTGAGTCATTGAGCTTTTCACATGGAGCCTCGTTTAAATCAGTTTAAATGAATGAGGCCTAACTTCATTCACATAATGCCTCACTAGAAAATTGCTCTATAAACACTGACACACAGAGACAGCAAAAAAAGAGGTAATTTTCACAGTCTTTATTTCAACTTTAAAGTAGTGATTTCAACAAAGCAAACCGAATACTGGTGTTGTTTAATTTATTCCTGAACAAGAGATTATGGAGGGAAATGTAGGTTTTATAAGTAATTTTGCTTTTTAATTAATATGAGATTAAGGAGTAAAATGTAGGTTTTGTAAGTAAACTCATTTAACTAAAAAAAAAAATATGACATTATGGAGTGAAATGTAGGTTTTATAAGTAATTTACTTTATAATTAATATCAGATTAAGGAGTAAAATGTAGGTTTTATGATTAATTTGCTTTTTACTTAATACGAGAGTAAAATGTAGGTTCAAAAAGTGATTTGCTTTATAATTAATATGAGATTAAGGATTAAAATGTAGGTTTTGTAAGTCATCTCATTTTAAGTAAAAAATTAATATGAGATTACGGAGTGAAATGTAGGTTTAATAAGTAATTTACTTTATAATTAATATCAGATTAAGGAGTAAAATGTAGGTTTTGTGATTAATTTGCTTTTTACTTAATATGAGAGTAAAATGTGGGTTTTATAAGTAATTTGCTTTTTACTTAATATCAGATTAAGGAGTATACCGTAAGCAGTTTGACCTTGAACTAATATGAAATTAAGTAGTATACTATATGTTTTATGAGTTATTTGTTTTTGTTTAATTAATATTAGATTTAGGAGTAAAATGTAGTTTTTATAAGTAAATTGTTCTTTAATTAGTATGATATTAAGGATTATACTCAGGGGTTGATAGAATTCAATTTCTTTCGACCAAAACTCACAAAATTGAATATTTTCCTTTAAAATGGTAAATATTGAATATTTTTGGACCAAATTGAATATTTCATTCTGTAGATTTTATAAGTAAATAGGTACAACTATACTTACATTAAAGTTGTGCCATTTATACTCTGAAGGGATTTAGTTGTGCATTGTGCATAATTAAAGTGTGTAGTTCTCATTGCCTCGGATCAGTATGGGTAAGTTCACTTTCAAGTTCTTGCTGACATAAAGTACACACATACATGTGAAACAACACTAAAATGCTAAGCACTTATTAATTCTTAATTTTGTTTTACTTTTGTAGAATTGTTTCAAGATTTAAGCCAGATGCAAGAGGCTTGGCTTGCAGAAGGTGAGTGTCCTGTAGACTATATGACACCCTCTTTAACGATACTATATGTACATTGTATACTTTTGTCCTTTACCCTGTTCTCAAAGAAACCAATGTTATCAACAGCAGATTCATCATATATAATCACTTTTTCCTTAATCTTCCCTAATACTCAAGTTCTCCTCTTCAGGCCTACCTCAGCCTGAAACCGTACTCTGTCCTTTACCCGTCTCTTAAACCCACCACATGGTACCCAGTGGGCGCAATCACACACTCTTTGCTCTGCCCTTATCCTCCCAGAAACCTTAGCCTGTTCTTTAAATTGCCCTGCCCACAACTGATCATCTTATAAGTGCTAACACCCACCCACTCACCATGTGCTGACCATCTCTGAAACACCTGTGTTAGATGTCTTACAGACGCACACATATGGCACCAATCTGTTACACTATTTTTTACACCATTATGACAGACCACCTACATATGTGCATTGTAGACGTCTGTCTTAAAAACTGTTATAGAACTTCAGATATGATTCTTTGATCTAGGCTAACATACAGTGAATATTGCTTCCACCCAAAACATATATCTGATTTTCTGAGTTACATAATGTGAAATGTATAAATAACTTATCTGGATTCCCCAATGACCACCTGTACAAATTTCCATATTGTAAATTGATTTGATTTTTAATAATGCAATAAACGGCAGTCATGAAAAAAAAGGGGGGGGGGGGGTCTACAATTGTCTACAGCTATAAAGTTTATGGTCTGTTTTTAACTGGATGTAGATATGCTCCAAATCTATTTATATTTAGTAAATTCTTGGCCACTCCTTCAGCCCACAAGTTTAATATCTATATAAATTTAGCACTTAATATTTGTGCAGGGTACTTTTATTACAAAACATATACTTTCCTAAATTGTACCCTTCTTTATCTATTACAATATTGCTGATTTTGGGGACTTTGAAATCTAATTCAAGTTAATCCTTCGGCAGATTTTCACGTTTATCAATGACGTTTTCATTTCCTCTGTCGTTATCTGTTTTCTAGACTCCCATTTTAAAAGCTGTTCGCGTCTGCATCAACATCTGTCTGTGTGAAGAAACAGTATTCACGGAAGTGTCAATTTGAAATGATATTGTGCTTGGTGACCTTTACTGCACAAACCCCAAGCAGATTTGTTAATTCTATGTGCCATATGAATATTTCCACAACTCAAAATTATCAATTGAAAATATGATAGAGCCTTCGTCTGTCTGTTCACATATATGCCATGGCCAGGCTCACTCAAAGCCCACACAAATATCAAATCCAAACATGGAAATATTAATTTCTCTTCACTTTCAATTCTGACAGTTAAAAAAAATATGACAGAAAATATTTACAGGTGTTCATTTATATGATATGAAATCATTGTTTCAAAGGCGGTCAAATTAATGATCAAGGCTTCATTCACAATTAGCAAAGTGCGCGTCCAAAGCACGTAAAATCTCTAGGCCATTTTGTTTAATTTATTATCTTTCCCGGGTTAATTTCCATTATCTTTGCTCATCCAACCTCCATGGTTGATTCTAGATTCCATACATGGAAATAACCTTTTCGAAAATTAAGTTTCAACTTTTTCAAAAACTAACACTTTTAGTTATTTAATTTAGTTATGTTTTGTGTTTGGAAATACAAACATACATGTGACTATAAAACTTAACCGTTACCTGAAAACTATAACTACATGTGATAAAATGACTTCTATGATGTATTGAATCTAGTATCAACCAATTCTCATCTGACCTGTCCATCAGACTGTTTGATTAGTCTCTAACGGCTATTATTATGAGGTACATGTAGCTTAAAGTGAGGGTTTTTTTCTTCAGAAATTTAGAAAGTTGGTAAAACAGATTAATTTTGGGAGATTTTATAAAATATTTCTCAGCGTTGTCACTTCTTGATTTGATTAAAGTATCTTGATTTAAGCCAACTCTTTTTTAAAGTCTGCAATCCACTTGTATGTCTGTCTGTTCATTTGAATTTGATGTTGTATGATTATGTAATGTGTTTTGTTTTTGTGTGTGTTTTTTGGGAAAAAATTTGTTGTGCCTGCAGTTAATCTGCTTGGCTTTTTGTGATACCTGTTTAGCAAACTTTCCAGGTGTGAAGGTTTGAAACGTAAGACTCAAGAGTTCATGGGTATATAGCAAAGGATCAACTAAAGACCTTCTCATAGCATTCCTATAATACACCTGGGGATCGACTGGTAGAAACTTTTGTTGTTTTTGGAAAAACAGGCAGTGTATAGGGGCCTAAGTCGAAGGGCAACGAGTTCAAAACATATTCACGTGTCAAATAAAGAGGGATACAATTTAGTTCAAACCTGTGTTTGACTGGTGCTAGACTGTTCACTTTTAAGACACATGGTGTTTTGATGGTAGATATCCAGTTGCCATAGTTTGTTTGTTTCCGACATCGGTTCTAATAGAATATATACATCACAGTTGTTCACGAAAGTCATGTAATGGGAATTCGTGATTAGAGTCTTACATTTGTACAAGACAACTGTTAAGGTTACTGATTTATTATGTTTCTTTGGCACAATAATTGCTAAATATCTAACGAGGCCCTGACGTAGAATTAATAATCTGATCTAAGAAGTTCTTTGAATGGTATAATATAAGGAGCAGAACACCTATTTGTCATCGTGCTCTTCTTAATTAATGGGACAGATGGAATAAGTTCATTTCCACCGGTGATATTTGATTTAAATTTTTCATTATATCGTATTAATAACCTTTGTTAGACTTAGGCTTTGATGTGCTTAATTTTCTGGTTTGATTTACTCTATTATATGGGTTTGTAGTTGAACTTTTTCTCACTGTCCATTGATAAATGTTTTGTACTTAGTTATTTGCTGATATTAACTGATTAACCTTACTATAAAGTTACATGTTTTTATATATTGTGTTTCCTCTTAAGTTAGATTTTGTTTCTTTGTTAATTTATTGTCTGTTTTATTTATCTTTTTTCATTTTCATTTTCTCTATAGATTTGAGTGTGAAGTCCACAACCAACCATTTCACTACAAGTAAGATTTCATAACTCATCAAACTTTTTAAACATTTTCTGATGTTGGATTCAAATGTTTATTTTTTATGGTTCATAGTTAGTTTATTCTTCTTTTTTATTTTATTTTATGTTATGTTTTTCTTTTTCTTATCTCTAAGCTTTTCACTTTGAGTATGATCAGAGAGTTGTTTTTCTGGTCAGTGGATTTTCAATGTTTACTGCAAGGTTTGTTTTATATCATGTATGTTATACATGCTCCATTTAAATTGTGTTGCAAATATTTATTTACAATTTATGACAATGTCTATAATTTCTTAAGTTTCCTTGTTTAACATATTAATCAGCATATTTGATCTCATTGGTGATTTATTGCTAAGAGGCTCAACAAACACTGGGGTTAAATACAGTCATAATACACAACTAGTGCAATTCCCAAAAACTTCATTTTGACTATCTCAATACCTTCCGCATGTATTATAGCATCATCAAGTGATGGGCTATCTGAAATATTGAGTCAAAATAAAGTTGTCTTGCTTTGGAATTGCACAACTTTTGTATTGCGTTATAATTCTTCAGTGAAACTGAAGGTTTCTGAAATACGGTCAACATATAGAGTATCCATTATGTTGTCTTGGGAAATCACACCTCATAAGAGATAGTTGGATCAACTATTGCGATAGTTATGGATTTTTGGTGTAGTTGCAATAGTTGGCGATAGACTATTGGTAGACAATACAACTATCCATAGTCCACTATTGGGCAAGGAACTATTGCGGTAGTCCGATATTTCGTTGCATTGTTACACCCCTATCTGCTACCATACCAAATAGAAACCAGAATCGAGTAACTTGGTTTTCATCAAATAAGTTGCTATGAATATTAAGTACATTGATGGTAAACATGTTCAATGAAGACATGTTATTAATGGAAGCCTATCTCTTTGTATGTACAGACACACCGTTGTGATTTGAAGAGCTTCCCAAATCCACCACAAGGAGACTTATTATTGTAGAATCAAAGACATCATTAATACTGTCATCATCCTTCCTAACTGATTGCCATTATTCAGCCTATTCATGGTATTCAGATTTATAAATATCACCCATGAAGACATTTGTGTGAAGCTATGAAAAGCTGGTCTTATCGACACATCTAGTAATTCTTGTTTAATCTGTTCATTGAGCGGCACCCATTAGTTAATAAGATTCAAGGCAGTTTAATTCAAACACGATTAAACAATGAATAGATTGGGGCTATGAACAAATTTGATTGAGAGGTTCAAGCTTCCTTGTTAGGAGGAACTCTGAGAAGCAACATAGACACTCTCCTGTATGGAGGTGTGTTTAGAGGTGGTTACCTTGGTAATTGTTGTTCGGTTGTCGAGATGCCGTCCCCTGAAGTTTAACAGTGATAACTCAAGTTGATTACTTCACTTTGTCCATGTTAGTTTTCCTGGGAAAATCTGGATCTGACTATCTCAATTCTTCTCCTCTCTTTGTTTAGAGGGTTTCTCGTCAAATTGCTAATTTACACTCAACACACTTTGTCATTGGGCCCCATGTAGATTAAACAGCGAATAGAACATCCCAAACTGATAGACAAGGAAAAACATTATCTCTACTTGACGCTAAGTAAATGAACCTCTTTCACTGACAGGTTTTTAGAAGATCCCTCTTTACAATCTAATCGAAACAGGGTTTGTGTGGGTTGACATACAGTACAGTACAATAACATTTATTCATTTTGAGGCATTTACAAGAAACAAATAAAAAAAGGTATATATCTAATTCAATAATGTCATGAAATTTAAAATTTGTGTTAGGTTGTCCTTTTTTTTTAAGCTCTCATAATCAGAGTTAATTTATATTAATTTGTAAATTTGCACAGTAATATTTTCTTGTTGTGTAATTTGATGAAACAGGGTGTAAAATAGAAGGACAACATACAGGTACGGCTTCCAAAAGATTGCATGTTGGCCCGATGTGTACAATTTAGTTAGGTTGCCTGTAGGCTACCACACATTGGTAATAAGTTAAACCAGATGGTATATTATTTGGCTAGGTTGTCTGTAGGCTACAACACTTAGTGCTAGTAAGTTGACCTAATAGTGTGTTATTTGGCTCAATGAAAGTTACCTGTAGGCTACAACACTTTGCTAGTAAGTTGTCCTAATAGTGTGATATTTGGCTCCATGAAGGTTACCTGTAGGCTACAACATTTTGCTAGTATGTAGCCCTTTTGGTATATTATTTGGCTACATGTAGATTGCCTGTAAGCAACAACACTTTGCTAGTATGTAGCCCGTATGGTATATTATTTGGCTAAGTTACCTGTAGGCAACAACACTTTGCTATTATGTAGCCCTTATGGTATATTATTTGGCTAAGCCGCTGTAGGCTACAACACTTTGCTAGTAAGTTGGCCTGATGGTATATTTTTTAACTAAGTTGCCTGTAGGCAACAATATTTTGCTAGTTTGTTGCCCTGATAGTATATTATTTGGCTAGGCTGCCTGTAGGATACAACACTATGCTAGCAAGTTGGCCTGATGGTATATTTTTTGGCTAGGTTGCCGGTAGGGTACAATACTATGTAAATAAGTTGCCCTAATAGTGTGATATTTGGCTCCATGCCGGTTGCCTGTTGGCTACAACATTTTGTTAGTAAGTTGGTTGCCTGTAGGCTATCACACATTTGCGATAAGTTGTCGTACAAAATCTTTGACCACTAAATTGTCTATTTTCTTCCCTTGGAAAGTGTTCCAGATGATAGGGAAGATGCCGTAAATTCACTAACAGTGCAAACATTTATCACAACTTGATAGGCTTCAAACACCATGTTAAAATCATACAGCTTTGGTCAGCGTCAAAGTAAACCACAAGTTTAATACGAATTCTTGGACAATCAGAAATGTTAGTTTTGGCATCTGTAACGCCCTTATTTCTAGTTTGTTTAGCGCTAAACAACAACTTCTATTATCCTCTTCTATTAGCTTTTATGCATTATAAACTTTATCAAATATTTTACCCAGTTTTTGTTTTCCTGGTAAAATGTTCTCAGATGAGAGAAGAATGTTTACAAAGGAAATGAAATATTACAGATATCTATTATCTTGAATATGATATGGAGTCCATGGAGATGTTTTGTTTTTTTATTTTTATAGAAGCGATTTAATAATTGAATGGTAAATTTAAAAAAATTATTTAAATTTTCTTCTGTGAACTCATAACTTTTGGTGAAAGACAGTCAATGTAGACATTTCAAATTCTTGGCTTAGTCTTGATATATTTTTTATTCATTTTGCTGTTTTACTGAATTCAAAACACTATAAACCATTGTAGCAGACATAGTTTTGACCTGGTCAAATGCCTAATATCTGCTGATTGAGAATTTATTTACACATTAATTAGCAATACTTTTTCTATTTTAGTTATAAAAGTGTGTTATTTGAATGAAATTTATTTGGTTTATGATATTCATCTTCATCCAGATTCATCCAGAGTGAGAATTCATTTACACATTAATTATGCCCCCTCCTCCCATAGGGTAGGGGACATATTGTTTTCGGCTATGTTGTCTGTCTGTCTGTCTGTCTGTCACAAAAATCTTGTCCGTCTATAACTTTCCTTCCCTTAGTTGGAATGAATTCAAACTGTAGTAAGTTGTTACCCATGACCCAACGGTGTGTTGTAATTATGATTCAAGGTTGTGTAAAGGTTAAAGGTCAAGGTTGCGGGGGCAACAAATCGCATAAAATTTTGTCAAGGCTATAACTTTCCAACCATTGGTGAATTCAAGCTTAAGTATGCTACCCAATGGTGTGGCATGCTGGTCTGTCTGACTGCCTGTCTGTCCGTCTGTCAAAAAATCTTGTCCGGGCTATAACTTTGCAACCCTTTGTCAGGATGAATTCAAACTTTAGTATGTTATTGCCAACTTGCCCATGACCCCACAGTGCATCATGATCTTGATTCAAGATCGTGTGAAGGTTAAAGGCCAAGATTGTGGGGGGCAACAAATATGTGTTATACCCTCAATTTTTTATCTTATCAAGGTCGAGATCCTACTACATCAGTATGATTAATTAATACTCAATTTTCTGTTGATAACCTAATATTGTATATCTTTTTTTAATGATATTTTAGTGTATGTTAAGCTGTTTTGGTAGGGGGTAGGGGGGAAACATACGTTTTTATTGAGAAATAAACAACAACATCTAGTTAGCAATACTTTATCTGTTGTGAAGTTTATTGATTGAATGATATTTATTTGGTTTGTGATATTCAACTTCTATGTTTTGATTACTGGAAACAACTGACAACATATGTTTTTGTTGTGGGATGTTTTGGCAAGCTTAGGAAGGCTTTATTTTACCTGTTACAAAATGTTGTTAACATGTCCTTAGACTGTCGGTAGAGAGCATGATGACAAAAAGGTAAATTTCTATTGGCTTAGTTTTGAATGTTGAGGAATAGGTTAGCTCTGTGTGGGTGGTTAGCCTGTACAGCTTCTGTATATTTATCTGTGAGTGTGTTCTTTTCAAAACTCAAACATAACGTAACCTTAGTACAGTGGTTTGGGTCTGGGAATTATATAAATATAAAGCCGGGCGATACCCTAATAAACAAACATGAAGACACCAGAGGTTGGAATTCTCTCTCTTTGATTGTTTCTCTTGTCAGTATTTCGTGCCAGATATTATTCTGTAATGTTTATTTTCTTTTCGGCAGTAGATCTGAGCATTTCATATTTATAGATAATATATAGATGATTACCTTCGTGTAAGCATCACGGAATGTTACCAGGTTGTCTAACACCCCTAAAACAGATACCCCCCTCCTCAATAAAATGAGACCCTATGTTCCCATCAGAAAACAAACTTTTTCTGAAAAATTCCACCACACCCTATGATGTTTCAATTCTTTTGAAATTATAGAAGTTTTAAAGATTTTTTTTTTATTTTCTTGTTTTCTTGGCTAAGTTTGCTAAGTATTTGTCGGACAGTTGTGAAATACATTGTAATGTCACAACAACAGAGAAGAAAACATATATTTCGGACAAAATGCTGTGCGTTTCACAAAACTTTTGTGTTAGTTTTTATGTTACCGTATTTAAAAACTTTGATATTTTGAATGAAAGAAATTTGTGGTATAGTGTGAATGGTTGAAATGTGTCAGGTTATTTTGTTGAGATTTTTAGTTTCTTCTTGGAATTGCTTAGAATTGAGAGATGTATGTTAATGTCAAGGCTAGGGTAGGCCCATTGATTACTCTTACAATAGAGGCAGGGAACTGTTGAGGCCATGCATTATGTGAAGAGCTAAGACCAATATTAGCCCAGGAAAGACTGTGAACAAGTCCAGGGTGTTAAGCAGAGTTCTGTCT
>JAUELC010037794.1:0-12759 GCA_031471745.1 Cryptochiton stelleri
GTAGATAGAACCATACATTAAGTCTACCACTGAGTAGCAGGTATGAACAGTGCAGGTGAACTTTACCTATGTTAATATTGTTTCCTGTATGTTATGTCTGATGCTACACTTTAATATATTTAACCTGAACATGGAGAAATGGTCTTGTTGTCTTCTTGTCTACGTCGTTACTTTGGATCTTATGAACTTTAGTGATAACCAAAACTAAGTCTGGTTATAGTTGGTGGAGAAACCCGATGCGGATCCCTCACAAGAAAAGTAGAAGAAAGATGAACAAGGACCAGAAATGCTAACTTTCTGATGTGTTTTTTATAAAACAGCACTGAAATCATGGAGGTTCTGCAAAATCTCGCTCCCAAACATTTTTATGGAAGAAGCAATGAGGAAGCAGAACTATGGCTCGCTAAATTCCAGCACCTGGCCGATTTCCATAGACTTTCAGATGAACGGAAGTTACAACTATTTCCATGTGCTCTAGAAGAAGACGCTTTGATTTGGTATGAACTGTTGAGAAGAAACAGAGGAATTACATGTTTTGAAGATGCAGAGAAAGCTTTCATAAAAAAATATTTCAAAAGCGGACACTACTGCAAGAGAGACCAAATTTTACAAGAATTGATTCATAGTCGTCAAGGTGAGGAGGAATCAGTACAAGATTACATAAATAGGGTGTTACGGCTTTCCTACAAGAATCAAGATGTTCCGCAGAATTACATAACCTACTTCATCAAAAATGGTTTGAAAACATCTTTAAAAAAGAATGTGTGGATTAAAGATCCCAAAACTATCGAAGAAGTAGAAGACAGCTCCATTACATCAGAGCATGTCGAAAAATGTTGTACAAAGGAAAACCAAATGGAAGAAGAAAAATTATTAGAAAACATTACAAAATTGAAAACTTTGGTAGAAAGAAATGCCGAAAGAATCAACATACCACAAAGATTTGAAAGGAAAAAGAAGAACTGTAGAAATAAATATGACTATGGAAACAAAAATGATAAAAGAAATATAAAAAATGTGAACCAAGTAGGATTCAACAAAAAGAAAAGAGATAAGTACAAGCTGAAAGAAACCAATAATTCAGAAAATCCAACTAATGGTGTTCAACCTGGAAGTATCATAAAGACAAGGCTCGGGAAACTGACTATTTCAACACTTGTAGACAGTGGTGCAACAATTTCCTGTATTTCCCAGTCTCTTTATGATCGGTGTGGATTAAAAGCTACTTGTCCTATTAAACTATCTTCAACTTCAGCAGTGACAGGAGTAGGTGGTTCTCATTTGAAGGTGTTAGGAGAAGTTGTTTTACCGCTAGAGATAGGTCGTCTTGAACTTATCCAATCATTCAAAGTGCTTCAAAATATGACCCAAAATATAATACTTGGAGTGGACTTTTTAGACAAACAAAAAGCTAATTTGGATTTTGAAAACGGATCGTTAATTCTTCAGAATGGTATGACAGAAGTGCCATTAAATGATACCGGAGAAGCAAGGGAACCAATAAAAGTAAAGTTGGTCGGAAATGTTACGATTCCACCAAAATCAGAAACTATAGTTCCAGTTATGTGTAATGGTTTAAAGCAAAAATGGATAATTGGTGTTATCGAGTCTAGTACTTCATTACCAGGAACTTCTCATGTTGTCGGAGCTTGCTGTTTAGTAGAAATGTACGATAGCAAGTCAAGTTACCGCCTTATTAATCCAACAAACAATGAGATAACACTGAGAGATAGACAAGTTGTTGGAACATTTTCTTGTGTCAGCTCTAATGAAATAGGAGAAAAAGTAGTTGATTACAATCGTGCAAATGTAAATTCCTTACACACCAAAAGAAAACAAACTGTGTCTATCGAGGAACTTAAGAAAAGAACTACGGATTTAGGTGTAAATCTAGATGGATCAGATTTATCTGACAAACAAAAAGAAGAACTGCTTATTTTAATAGGTCAAAACACAGATGTTTTTGCTGAGGATTTGTTTGATTTAAAAACATGTTCGACACATAATTATAAGCATAAAATTGACACTGGTTCTTCACCACCAGTAAGGAAGAACTTTTACAGAGCATCTCCAAAAGTCAAGACTGAAATTTCGCGACAAATTGACGAGATGCTTAAGGCGGATGTTATTGAACCTTCAACATCTGAATGGTTATCGCCAGTAATAATGGTCAAGAAAAAAACAGGAGAATTACGTTTCTGTGTTGATTATCGTGCTTTAAATGTTGTTACAAAGCCGATCCATTTTCCATTACCTCGGATCGAGGAAGTGTTTGATACACTAGGGGAATCTAGAGCTCAGATATTTACTGCTCTAGATTTGTTCTCTGGGTACTGGCAGATAGGAATGGACGAAGAATCAAAAGAGAAGACAGCATTTGTTTCTCACAGAGGAGTATATCAGTTCAAAAAACTACCTTTCGGATTACGAAATGCTCCTGCTTCTTTTCAGATGATTATGATGGAAACGTTAAGGGACATGGTTTGGAAGTATGCCCTTGTTTATGTTGATGACATATTGGTTTTCAGTAAAAGCTTTACAGAGCATTTACAACATCTTTCAAATATTTTTCATCAGTTAAGATGTTGTCAGTTAAAATTAAAAGCATCTAAGTGTAGATTTGGAGTCAAGGAAGTTCCTTACCTTGGTCATGTCCTTTCCAAAAATGGCATTTCAGTGGATAAAGCCAAGACAAATGCAGTTAAACATTTTCCAAGACCTAAAAATGTTCATGATGTCAGAGCTTTTCTTGGTTTATGCAATTATTACAGACGTTTTGTGGAAAATTTTGCTAAGAAGACCAGTTCATTGAACAAATTACTGAGAAAAGATGAGAAATTTGAATGGACAGAAGAGTGTGAAAAAGCTTTTAACATTTTAAAGGAAGCTTTAGTGTCCCCTCCAATTCTAAGTTTTCCAGATTTCAACAAACCTTTTATTTTGTATACGGATGCTTCTGATGTCTCCATTGGATATATTCTTGGACAAAAACATGCTAATGGTGGAGAGACTGTTATTGCTTATGGTGGACGTTCATTACATCGTAGTGAACATAATTGGAGTATCACAGATAGAGAATGTTTGGCTATCATAGAAGGTATTAAACACTTTCATGTTTACTTAGCCAACCATCAATTTGAAATAATAACTGATCACATATCCTTGTCCTATATGAAAAATATGAAATGTGCTACAGGACGTCTTCAGAGATGGGCAATGTTTCTGCATCAATACAACTTCAGCATTACATACAAAGCTGGGAAGATGCATGGTAATGCAGATGCCCTATCAAGAAGAATATATCCACCTGAATCAGAAAACAACAGAACAGGTGAGACAATTCAGTCAGTGAGTAGTGATGATAGAAACCTTGTGTCAAATATTGAGGCATTAACAGCTGCTGAAAATGCATATTTAGAACTCGAACCAATCAGTTCTTTACAAGAAGTACTGGAAATTTCACTACGAGGGATTAGGACATCTCAAGAGAATGATCCAGTACTGTCTATGTACATACATTACTTGGAGAACGAGGAGTTACCAGTTGACAAGAAGGCAGCTGATAAACTTCTAAGTGATCATTTGACATACATGATCACAGATGGTGTGTTATATCATTTGTATTCTCCTCGGGGTAAAGGAACCAAGGCTGAAAGAGAGGTGAAGCAGTTGTGTATTCCCCAATCCATGAGGGATGATATTCTACGTTCATACCATGACAGCCTTGGACATCAAGGACAGGATAGAACGCAGAGAGCAATTATGTTGAAATATTTTTGGCCAAAAATGCAGTCAGAAATTGAGTTTTATGTAAAATCCTGTGATATGTGCCAATCAGCTAAAAGGTATTACCATCAACACAAAGCACCTCTCCACCCACTTCCGATTGGCTCCACCTTCAGCAGACTTCACATGGACTTTCTTGGACCAGTAACAACAAGTAAGGATGGCTTCAAGCATATTCTTTTGTTTACATGTTCCTTTTCAAAATGGGTAGAAGCTTTTCCATTGAAATCTCAAGAAGCCAGTGAAGTTGCAAAAGTTCTGTTCAATGAAATTATTTGCAGATATGGTGCACCACGTGAACTTTTGTCAGACAGAGGACAAAATTTCATGTCTAAATTAGTGAGTGAGGTTTGCAAACTGTTTCAAATTACAAGGTTACACACTAGTAGTTATCACCCGCAGACAAATGCGGCATGTGAAAGAATGAACAGCACCTTATTGCAGTCTTTAAGGACATATTGTAAAGAAGATCATTCAGACTGGCCAACTGTGTTACCTGCAGTGTTAATGGCATATAGAATGACACCAGCAACAGAATCAACTGGACATAGTCCATTTGAACTGATGTTTGGAAAAGAACCAATTCTTCCAATAGACACTGAAATGATAGATTTTCCAAATATTGGAAAAGATGCAAATGTGCATTTACAAAATTTGAAAAACAATTTGAATATTTTTCATGATATTGCTGCAAGAAATATAGCTGCAGCCCAAGAAAAGTATAAAAAGCAACATGACAAGAAAGCTGGCATCATCAATTTTAAAAACGGAGATCAAGTATGGCTTTTCTGTACGAAAAAAGTATCTGGATTATCTCCAAAGTTGTGTAAGAAATGGACTGGTCCATACTATATATGTGAAAGTCATGACAATCATACCTATAAGTTAAAGAAAGTTTCAGGACATACAAATCTGAAATCTGTGATCCATGCTAATAGATTGAGACCATATATTGACCCTTCAAATCGCCCAACAAATCCACCTGTTGATACAAATGTTGAACTAGATCCAGATGAGATTGACTCAGAAATGATACCTCCCACCCAAACAAATCATGATGTTTCACAGCAACATGCTGGACAATCTTCAGATGAATATATTACTCAATCACAACAATCATTTACATGTGATGAAGTTATAAAAATTAAGGAATCAAAAAAATGTAAAGATGCATTTTGGTATAAATGCAGTTTGAAATCCAAAAACTATGATGGTACATTTTGGGTGGTTGAGAAAAGGTTACCTGGTGATCTTGTCAGAGAGTTCCACATAGAAAAGGAACAAGTGAAGTCTCGGCGTCGCAAGAGACGACGTAACAATAAAAGTAATTAGAAAGTATTTGTAGCATTTGTACACTTTATAGTATAAGGTACAGGTGAGGTTATGATTGTATTGCATATCAAATGTTTATAATTTTAGAGAATATTTTGAATTAGAACAGTGATTTAATTGTTCTCACTCTGCATATGTATTGTTTCTGTTCTATATATATAAAAAAAAATCCTTTTAAAAGTGTGTGTATGGTGATAGGAAGGACTGCTCATCCAAACTGTCATCACTACATACACCTGGAAGTGGCCTGCAGTGGCCTGAGCAACCACTGAAGACATTTCCTGATAACTACTTTTATAATTGAATTATTATCATTTTTCATTTTATCTGCAAATGTCAAATACTGTTTCTGTTCTGAAAAAAAAAAAAAAAAAATTATTTGGTGAAGTGTGTGAAGAGAGATGGGGAAAAACTGCTCCGTAAAACTTTCGTCACGACACAAACCTGGAAATGGTCATCGATGGCCTGATCAACCATTGGCGGGATTTCCAGAGTCAAAATTAATGTTTACGGAAAACAAATACCCAGAACAGAAGCTGACTATTGTTTTACAGAGGCAGATTTAATTATATTCAATAATGAATATTTTTTAAAAAAAATGAAATAATGTAATACTAGGTTTCATTATAAAATTAGTTTACACTATGTTAATGAAATATTTTGTCAATTTTACATGGCAATCTCAATAATTTACAGAAATGTTCCACAAGTATATGTTAATTTAGTTGCCAGATATTATTATTATTTTGCTAGGTTTTTTTTCTTAGACATATTTTAATGGGTTGTTATAGTCAAGAAGAATTGTTAATCGTTTTTGTTTTTTTTCTTCTTTTGAATGCGTTGAGGGCAACGCTTAATTGAAAGAGGGGCAAATATCACAAGGCATCATTTTATATAGTATACATTGTATGTATTTGATAACATATGAATGAAATACTATAAGAATAGGATTTATATTTAAATCAAGCTTTGGCTATAAACATGACTAATTGTGAGCATGCTGTGTTATTGGACAGCATGCTGAGTTCTTAATGAATACCTGTTGTTAACTGTCTAGAACATGTTCAGTTGTGTAGAGCTGTTACTGTTAGTAATGAGCATGAATGAATATGTTATTGTTTGTTTATATTAGAAACATAAATGGTATATATAAGTAAACTAAATTGTGCTGGGATAAGCAGTTCAGTAGATAGAACCATACATTAAGTCTACCACTGAGTAGCAGGTATGAACAGTGCAGGTGAACTTTACCTATGTTAATACTGTTTCCTGTATGTTATGTCTGATGCTACACTTTAATATATGTAACCTGAACATGGAGAAATGGTCTTGTTGTCTTCTTGTCTATGTCGTTACTTTGGATCTTATGAACTTTAGTGATAACCAAAACTAAGTCTGGTTATAATACCACCCCACTGCCCATATGATACATGACTTCAATACCACAAACATTGGCCCACAGGTACAACAAACAATAGAAGAGGCTCGAAGCATGAGTGCTCTTGATTATTTTGAACAGTTTGTTGACGATGGTGTTGTAACTTTTTTAGTAAATAGAACAAATGAATTTGCTGAACAACAGCGTGTAGCTAATCCGAAAAACACAAAATGAAATGGACTGAAGTAAGTGTAGATGAAATGAAAACATTTATCGGTATATGTGTTGCTATGGGGATAATAAGGCTCCCGACATTGAATTCATACTGGACAACCGACGATTTATTCGCTTTGAAAGGATTACCAAATGTAATGCCACGCGATAGGTTCAAACAGATCAAACGCTACCTACACGTCAGTGATAACACAAATAATGCTCCTGACAGAAATGAACCAGGTTAAGATAAATTGTGGAAGGTAAGAGAACTATTGAACATGGTTTGTCCAAGATTTGAAACTGTGTACAAACCCAATAGAGAATTAGCTATTGATGAGGCAATTATTCCTTTCAAGGGGCGGCTCGGAATAAAACAGTATATAAAAAGCAAACCACACAAGTGGGGAATAAAAGCATGGGTTTTATCAGAATCATGTACTGGATATGTTAGTAAATTCCAGGTTTATACTGGGAGAGAGGAACACAACAGGGAAACAGGACTTGTAATGCGTGTGTTATGGGACCTTACACAGGGATTGGATATACAGGCCATCACCTATACACTGATAACTTTTACACATCCCAGGCAGCGGCAGACATGTTATTCGAAAGAGGAATTTATCTTTGTGGTACAGTTCGAAAAAACTCTGCAGGTTTTCCGAAAAGCTTGCATCTTACAGCACAACAGGAACGCGCAGCAGAACGCGGGTTGTATTGGTGGTTTGCTAAAGGTGAAAAAGTTGCGCATATGTGGTATGACAATAGGCCAGTCTATCTCCTCTACTATTCACCCTCCGTTCCTTTCTGATCCTGAGGATCTACCATCAGTTACCAGGCACAAAAAAGATGGAAGTTCAGTTGATGTAAAATGTCCTCCTGCCATGGTGGATTACACACGTAATATGGGTGGAGTGGACAGAGGTGATCAGTTAGTAGCACTCTACAACAGTGGTCGCAAATCAGTGAAGTGGTGGAAAAGAATTTTGTTTTATCTCTTAGAAGTGTCGTTTCTTGATGCTTATGTGATAGAATCTGTTGTTAGATTGAACAGAGGCATGCAGAAGAGGCCTTACTAAGCTTTCAAAATGGACATAGCAAAATGTTTGATAGGTGGCCGCTCATATAGAAATAAGAAGGGAAGGCTTTCGAACGGAGACCCAAATGCTGACCAGAGACTTCAAAATGTTGGAAGACATTTGCCTTTGTATTCAGTGGCCAGGCGGGACTGTAGAGTGTGTAATGAAAAGATTATTAGAGGCGGTAGTACATGTATGAGTGGGGAGGCTTCATGAGTGGAAAATGGCAGGTCATATGATACTGATAGACATAGGTCCCATTTCTTCTGTGACACATGTCATGTTGCTCTGTGCTTGAACAAAGATAGAAACTGTTATTTGCTGTATCACACATACAAAGACTATTGGCAACACTAGTGCATTCAACAAGAAATGCATAACTCTAAGTAATGATATCCAGAAAATGACATGGAAAGTATTTGAATGATTTAGTTTATATGCATTTATTTACACTGCTTCTCAAATGTCATGACTTTTAGGACAATTTATTTTCTTGCGTTTCCATGGCAACCCCTTAGTATTCCATACAGCAGATAGAGCTGTATCACTCAGTCTGTGTATCAGGCCTTCTTACTGGTATATTTTAGTTGTGTTTATTGAAAGTAAATCTGAAATGAAGCAAGAAAATCATATGACAGATATGAGCACACCGGTGCGCAAAATCCGGAACCATTGTAAGTTTGCACATGTACGTGTTCATATTAGGATTCAAATAATTATAAGGGAAAATAAATTGCAAAATGTTTGCCATGCGTTCATGCCAAACAAAATACAATGTCTGTGATGAAAAAAGGGCACTTTATAATAAATAATTTTATCTCTACACCTTGAAAAATGCATTTTATTTTAATTTTGTGAAATTCGTACTTGGTTTCCATGGCAACCATAAAAACTGACAAAAAAATAGCTCATGTAACAGGCTTTCTGAAAAGGTATAGTTATGGTGGATTTGTTGAAAGAGAAGCCCTTAACCCTTTTGACTCTCCGAGGCCGATATATCGGCCGGGATAACATACCTTAAAACGCCACCAGTCCCATATCTCGGCCCAAAAACATAACAGGCCTTACCATTGGCTGGGTCGCTCCCAGCCAGCCAATCAGAGCACACAATACATACTGCTATCAGCAGACTGACATGGTGGAAATTTAATTCATATTTCACGTATCTTTTCGAAATTTTAAACATTTTTGGAGCATAATGAGCGACGCTGACGTCCAAAATGAAAGTGACAGTCAATCGGGTGACGCAGAAAGCGATGGTAGGGATAACTTATCTAGTTCTGACAGGTCTGAAAACGGTGAAAGCAGCGACGAGGAGTCTGATTATGGTGACGAGAATTGGGCACCAGTTAGCCCATGGATGCGTGTATATCCACCGGAGAGAGATCGAATCGAGGCTCATCCTTTCTTGGAACAAAGAGGACCAAAACGTATGCCACCTCCAAATGCAAAACCGGTTGCATATTTTTCTCTATTCTTGACTCTTGGCCTAGTTCAGACGATTGTTACTGAAACTAATAGATATGCCCAACAATTTATTCTAAGGAACCTGGCTACTCTCAGATCGAATTCAAGTGTACACAAATGGATAAAACATGGTGGAACCTCTGTTGTGGAAATGAGGGCATTTCTTGCTGCAATTCTGAACATGGGACTAATCAAGAAACCTACATTTTTTTTCTTACTGGTCTAAAAGTGATTCCCAGTGTACAGGTTGGTTTGGTAGACTTCAGTAGGATCAGATTTGAACTACTGCTGAAATTTTTTCATATTGTAAATACTGATCAGCAGCCACTACCTGGACAAGCAAACTATGACCCTTGCAGTAAATTTGATCCATTTATTGACCATGCCAATCGTGTGTTTCGTCACCATTACATTCCTCAAAGAGAAATCTCTATTGATGAAAGTCTTATTGGTACTAAAAATAAAAGTCAACTAATCCAATATCTTCCAAATAAGCATCACCATAAATGGGGTATCAAGCTTTGGATGATGTGCGAGGTTGCTACTGGATACGTCCTTGGTTTCTATGTGTATTGCGGCCGTCGTGGCAATGTTAATGGTGATGGGCGTGGTTTGTCTCAACGTGTGGTAACGACATTGGTACGACTTGGAAATTACCTGGGGAAGGGATATCATATTGTGGTTGATAATTTCTTCACTAGTATTGAACTTGCGCGTGAACTCTTTCAAAATGGTACATACCTTACGGGAACAGCGAGGAGAAATCGCCGTGGCCTTCCACAACTGGTGAAAGGGAACTTGGGTGTTGGCGATAGTGTCTTTTCAAGACAAGGTTAATTGCTTGCTGTTGCATTTAGGGAAAAAAAGACTCAGAAAAATGCAGTGATTCTTCTCATCTCTAAGGAAAGTGCAGGAACTGTTGAGGTTCAAAGACGTCAATATCAGCGGAATGCCGGTGGAGATGCCTTACCGCCACGCGTCATACCATTTGTAGTGTCGGCTTACAATGCCTACATGGGTGTTGTTGATCAGAGTGACATGATGCTGTACTGTTATTTGGATGAGCGTAGAACAGTGAAATATTGGAAAAAGATGGTTTTCAACATTATGAATCGCATGGCTGTAAATGCATACATTCTGTATCGCCAGAACTCATCCGCTGCACATCCATTGACGAGATACAAATTTGTTGTAAGTGTTGTTGAAGGCTTAGTTGAGGAACAGTTAGGAGCCAGAGAAGGACCTCCAGCTGCACCTGTCCCTGCTAATGGACAAACTAGGACTCCTTCTAGACCAAGGGTTCACATAATTCCTGATTCGAAGGAAAAGGACTGCTGTATATGTAGTAATCGTAAGATTCCAGGTGGCAGGCGGCGTACTCGAACTCAATGCCTCAAAGGACTTCATGGAGAGTGCCTCCATAGACATAAGTGTAAAACAACAGTACAAGGTGCACATGACTAAATTTAGTACTGGCTGCATTGGCTCGGTCTGTTGTGTTCTCCTCATAGTCACTAGACCCAGGTTCGATCCTGTGTCGGGTCATACCGCTTTTATGCAATTTATGCAAATGAGCTAATTTGCATAAATAATAAAAAAAATGATTGATTCTGTAACCCTATTTTAGTCCCTTAGGCATATATATGGTTTCCAAATATGTATAGTCTATGGTATCACTGAATTACAGTGATTATTTTATTTGGTATCCTGTCAATCACCAATTGGGTGAATGCTGGCCATTTTGGCGAAAACGTCACCTGTCAGAATTTATGCAAATTTTAATTATTAGTTCTGTAATTGTCTTTAGATGTGTTCGATTTGATGAGTAGTTATTATGTTCTATGTGGACTAACAAAATTTGGACATTTTCTTCCTTGTAGTGGACTTTACTCTCGACAGATGTTGAAATTACTCATTGCCCAAATTATTCATTGATATGCAAATGAGCTAATTTGCATAATTTTTTTAAAAATTATTTGATCTGATAACATCATTGTAATGCTCTAGTAATAAGTCCAAATATATATAGTTTTTTGTTTCATTTGATTTCTTATCAATTGCTACAGATTTCCGATTTCCTAATTACCATATAGTGATTTTAGCTTAGCGCTAAAAGGGTTAAATACTTCAGTCAGACAAATGTGGCATATTTGTTATTAATGTAGCCAATATATTCAGTCTGGAAAGGGTTAATGTGCGTGTTTGGGGTTCACGCAAACCACTAGAGGGATGCTTCTAGATGGCTACGTCCCCCAGGTTTAATTGTTTTATAATTTGTCTTTATTTTTTTGCTTATGTATCATGAATTAAAGAATAGAACTAGCAGTTGCTGGACTCATTTGTCATAGATGAAAGAGGAGTTGTAAAATACTGAAATCTGCCTTGTAATTTATTTGTTAATAAAACATTCTATACTGGTAGTAAGAGAAAAGATGCTAGCAAGGATTTGCAAGAAGATTACATTTTTCCATGGTTGTCGTCCCAATCTTTGAGATATCCATGCGCCGACAAAGTCCTTAACATGCAGATGTTCTTGAAAGTGAAGACAATCCTTTTAGGGGGGCGCCAGGATTGTTGTTGGCCCCGGGCGCACAGCACCCTTGCTACGCCACTGCACCAATTTCTTGGGTTTATTCACAATATCACCCATTTGTATATACCCACACGCGCGCGAGATCACTTTCTTTTAAAAATCACATAGCGTGGTTCATTTTATATTTGCGGAGTTAGCAAGACATTCATTATAGGCCTTAGAAATAACTGAATCATCCTTGCCCTTTTTGTTTTGAGTCGCTGAAACAAAAACACTATTACAGTTATAATGCCCCCCATGACACGAATTAACTAGGGGACTTATATATTAGGGGTGGTTATCGATTAACAACACTTAGTCCTCCAGGGGGTTTATAGCTAGTCACTTACTAACAGCCGATTGACAAAAAACGCAAAAGTAGGTCCAAGAAAAGTCGGAAATACGGCTAAAGGAAGAATCGGTCACAGAAGTCACAAATGCTGTAAAAAGGAATTCATGTCTTCTATGATATAAACTAAGACTCGATACCTCGTGGTTGTCGAAAATATTCTCCTTAATGCTATATAGAGTGTAAAGTTTTGCAGTTTGGCCAAAACTTCCATATATATTAAATGGCGAATTTATCAAATATTCATGACCATATTTCTCTAAAACCAGCAACCGGACACTCACAATTATATTTCTATTTTGTCCACACATCCAGTAGTTCGTATACACAATTTAATTAACGTGTACTGGATACTTTCGCAATACATGGATTTAAGTTTGCTATATTCATAGTAACCAAGTTTGTATTTTACAATCATATATAAACTATCTAATTCGTCGACCTTTACATAACAATACTGGGTGGAGTGATATCATTACTATTAAATGAAATATATGTATATATTAAGTAAAATAAAAGTCCCCCCCCCCCAAGAGAACATACCATTCCATCCCACCTCTTAAGACAGAGACAAGCAATTATG
>JAUELC010037905.1:0-12759 GCA_031471745.1 Cryptochiton stelleri
TTACACCAATATTTGACAATAGCGACAATTCTGGTTTCGTACATAGGATAACGTCCTAGCTCGCCATATACAGCAGCGTTTGTTGTAGACTTATTTACACATAATATTTGTTTACAGAATTTAAGATGAACTCTTTCGACAGATGGACCAGGATGAAAACCCCAAATCTCACAAGCATAACGAAGGATAGAACCAACAAAAGCGTCGAACAACTGACAGGATATTGCTGGATCTATTTCATATTTCCTTAAGTTGGCACTTAATACATTTAGTGCTTTCGATGCTTTATCAGCGAGCGTTACCTGTGCTTTAGAGAAATTACAATTAGATTTAAAAACTAAACCTAAGTAGCAAAAAGTGTTTACATTTTCTAAAAGAGATCCACTGTAATACCATTTTTCATTTTTTTTAATAGGGCCACCGTTCTTAAAAACCATACAGTTTGTTTTCTTTACATTCACAGTTAAGCCCCATTTATCACAATATATCTTAACTTTATCTAATTTATCTTGCATTCCTTCTACTGTTTCGGAAAATAACACAATATCATCAGCAAACAAAATCAAATTGATTGTTAAGTCATTTAACAACATTGGACTGTCTGTATTACACAGTAAAAAAGATTCTAAATCTTCAACAAAAAGTGAAAACATTATCGGTGACAGTACCTCACCCTGGATTAAACCTTGTAAGTAGTGAAAAGAATTTGTAAAAATTCCATTATGCAGTATACATGATTTCACACGTGCATAGATAGATTTAATAACAGATAACATTTTGCAATTAACGCCTTGTTTTAGTAACTTATACCATAAAGCGTTTCTATCAATACAATCGAAAGCTTTTTCATAATCTATGAATGTACAATATACACGTTTTTTGTCCGATAAATAGGATGAAATTAACCCATTCAATACAAACATAGCATCTATTGTTCCAACACCTTCCTTAAAACCAAACTGTGAATCCGATATTTTATCATACTCTTTAGACCATTTCATCAATCTGTTATTTAGGACATGAGTAAATAACTTAGAAAAACAGCTGGTTAAAGTGATTCCTCTATAATTAGAGGGGTCGTCTCTATTACCTTTTCTTATATAATGGCAGAATAATACCCTCCGTCCATGTCGGGAAAACAATCACTTTAAAGAATGACATTATATAACACAGCTATCATGGGAAATAAAATGTCCCAATTATATTTTTAAAAATTAATTTAATATATGATCACATCCATGAGATTTGTTTGTGTTCAGACTGTTTATAGCTAGTCGAACCTCTTCAGTTGAAAGAATAATGTCTAGATCGTCGTACAAAGGATCATTTGTTTCGTCTTCAGTTGATGGTATCTGTATACAAAGGCTTTTAAATTGGGAGTGCAACGTCTGAAAGTACTGAAGGAATTCATCGGGTTGGATTGATTCACTTGGAACACTAGTACTGTTTCCATCTCGAACATTTTCCAAAACTCTTTAGGACTCTTTGTTTTCAAACTTATTAATTTTTTGGATTTCTTGCTTTTGTATGCTTTTTTGTTTTCTGACAGGTTTTTTTATATACTGATTTGCAATGATACATTAAGACTCTTTCTCTTTCTCCATGATAGTTATTAAAAGCATTTAGTGCATGGATATATCGTGCCTTTATGAGTGAATGAATCTACCTTTTCAATATCAAATTTCATGTATGTTGGGTTTTTTTATGGGTTTATTTTGCCTAGTGTATTTAGTTGACGATAAAGCTACATTGAAGCACAGTGGTCTGTGAGGAGAGGATTCAGTGAGATCACTCACCTTAAAATCACATATACAAGTGAAATTGGTTTCTTTGGTCAGCACATAATCAATAAGGCTGCGACCAGTTGGTCCAATATAAGTACATTGACCAGTATACCTGTCAGCATGAAGCCGACCATTTACGATCCGCAAACCCGTCGCTTTACATAACTCTATTAAACTGTTACCAAATCTGTTAACAACATTGTCCTGTGACACTCGAGGTAATGGGTTATCTGGTATATACAGTGGGTCGTCAGTAGCACGAATGACACTGTCATTTACAACATGGTCAGGTCTAATACTTGTTCCGGCATTAAGATCACCAGCTACAATTAATCATCAGAAACTTGGACTTGTAACTCTTATCTACCGGGAGGTACAAAACTATATCATATGGGGATTGCCCACGATCAAGAGAAAATCACTTGAAAACGCTTTGGTATTCTAAAATGGATGATCCTCTGTACTCGGCAAGTTTATAACGGTTAAAGCCACTAGGCGCTATCTGACTAATTACGTCTAATTCTGTGGTTCGATTTTCAAGTTCAGTTCAAAGTTTTAGAACTAACTCTACCAATAAATATTTTTAAAAAATCAAAACAACTTTTGTGGTTCGGCAGCGATGAAAAAAAAAACCTCCATCAAAATGAGCTTGTCCGTGGGGAAGTTACTCTCACATGTACAATTCTTTCACATGTTTCATCACACACTGATTAGGTTGACATTTGAATGAATTGACGAAATATTTCTTATGACTGCATCATTTAGAAAAACAACCAATTATTTTTTCAGACCATACTGCGTGGATTCTCATTGACATAGGCCTACCTGGATAATTTTTTGCGTAAAAGGATTTGCCGATGATTAATTTGCATTGAAACTCAGGTTCTGGTCGACATTTCTCCGTCGGATTTATGCCGAACTGTATCAATTTACTCATCTCAAAACATTCAGGAAGGAAGTGTACAGAGCACTGCCTAGACATTCTGTTTAGAGTGAAGTTTTTTTGTACGACATGCTTTGCGCATGACTTCAAAATCTCTGGCTTTTTCATGGGAAATCTCTGCGGTAATGCAAGTTTCTCCAGTTCCGTTTGATCAGGATTAGATGTGACATTGGCAGGCCTACATCCAAAGGCCGCACACCGAGTCATTCTAATTCCTCATGGACGATTGTTACCAAATGTCTTGAACGAAACAAAATGGATAGTTTATGGTTGGTGTATCTTTAAGAAAATGCCAATGTCGGCTATACCCTATATTAATCGAGTTAAAATAACTTGTACATTCATTATAAAACCATTACAATTTTGAATATGTAAACTTTGCAAACTTGAGTCCTATTATAAAACATACACTTTTTGTATTGAAAGTTTATATTTTCGGAAATCTACTGTACTTTGGGCCTTTATAAAATAATGAATAACATATGATTAAAGTCCTACAAGTTATTTTTTTACGGGAAACCTTCGGTAAGCCCCATTAAATTCAAAGAGTATTTTATAAGAAAACGAACTACTTAATGAGCTGGAACATGTTTGTCATTGAATTTTTTTTTTTTTTTTAACTAGGCCTTTTATATTTCCAAAACTAAAAGATTGGTAAAATGTCAAAATCAACAAATCGAGTAAAATACATGATGGCAATATGATAGAAGAAATGTACAAAGGCTTGTAATTTACCTAAAATGTAATACGTATACTTTATTTTTGCAAGCTCTGTAACTACACACTCTTTACTAACTGATGTGTGACTAGTAATGCTGGCTTTAGTTGAAATTTAAACCGAATATGACAGCAAACTATAAAGTACTGAACTTACAAGCTTGTTTACCAAACTAAAACACATGTAAAGTTATGTGTCGTCATGCAAGACTGCATGTAGACAGTTGATTTGATGAATTGTGACGATGCATAGGCAGTGAAGCACAGCCTGTCATATATTTAGTTCCTGATTTAGGATGCGTCTGATAAGTCAATTTAAGTAATCAGGAAATATACACAATACACAGGAAATATACACAATATACAGGAAATATACAGATGTTCAATTGTTTTATATGTTGTTTCCCGTGATCTTAGGTAAGCTAATCGCAATTTTGATACACATGAAATAGACACATCTGCCTTTTCGGTTGGTTTGACTGGATTGGACATTTTACTGGAGCTCAGAATACACCAATTAAGTAACCCACAATCAAATCACTGCCGAATGTCTGATTGGCTGAACAAAGAAAAAGTGCCCACATTGTGTCAATAATAATAATAAACTTTATTTAAAGAGGATGAAGTACTAAAGTGATCACTCAGTCAGCAAAGAGCTGATCTACCCTGAGGCACTCCACATAAAACACACACACACACACGAACAAACAAGCATTTAATAAATGTAATATTAAATAGAAAAATAACTTAAACAAGAGGAAAGATGAACCAAATTGAACGGATGAGTATTATAAGACAGAAAATCAAAACAAGCAAACGCATTTACATATAAACATAAACATTCTACTGCATAAAGATCGAAGCAGTTATGTACACGAGATACCGTATGAGCAGTGATTCTAAAAGTCATACGGTGATCTTCTGCAAGACTTCACCTCTAAGGTATCTACGCGCCATCCTGTTTCTCTGAAGCTGGTTGTATAGCTTGGAATCCCGAAAAATAGTGGGAAATCAGGGGAAAATGGCGCATAGATATACACACGAGCTTAGATAAGAACATCTTTGTCGGCAAACCGAAGCTACGCGAAGTGAGCCAAGATTGCAAATTGTGTAACAGTGTTCTAAAGGTTTTATGTTCATCATAAAGCCGGTGAAACGAATATATCCTGACCGTAATAAAATATATAAACAAAACATCAAATTGAGACAAATTCCAAATTTATTTTATTACTGTTTACAGGTGTAAAACAAGAATTGCTCTAAAAATGTGTCTTCAAATTAAACTGTAAAGTAAACGATGACTTAACAGCTATATTTGTTAAAATCTATATATAACTGCTGTTTATTCGTGTAAATATATATGGAAGCTAATTTGTCTCTCTTCATTTATATAGATATTAAAAAAATAAATATATATATATATATCAGAAGCCGCTATCCCGGTGGAGGGAAGACAATTTGTCTCCGTTCATTTATAAAAAAATATATATCAGAAGGTAAAGATAACTAAATTAATTTTTTTTCGCATGTAAATAAATAACATAAAATAAAATCACATTTTTGCCATTAAACAGAGAACTATTCTTGAAAGTCTGACTTTAGTTTATCATATGTTTATAGATTGTAAATATATCCGTGTTAGCGGGAAAGCACCGATTGACCATTACGTCATTTAACAGGAGAAAGGCACAAGACAGACATAATTCTTAAGGCAATTACGCTAATGTGTGGTTTGGCAGCATGATTGGCAGTAGTTCAGTTGACATGCATATTGATGGAAAGCCCAAACACCCATAAGCCAGATAGCAGGGAAACAACTTTTTTAACACTTTAATCAGTTATTTAAGCTCTGTTATACGGCTGTAGAGTTGGTATTTTTCTCAGAAGAACTTGTCTTACTTGGTCTTGAGTATTTAATGTCTTTCTTCTGATTTAATTTGGCTTGAACCAGACGTATAGTTCTTTTGTTTAAACAATAAGCTACAAAGATAAAAACACCCTGTAGTCCATTTAATATGATGAATAAATACCACAGAACGTTTGTCCTGAAAATGGCGGCCACGAAACCAAAAACCCAGGTGAAACCCAATAATATAGACAATCGGAAATAAACGTGGATGTGGTTTCTATCTTGTTTGTTCTTTGAGCTCCTCATATTGGGAACTTTTCTAATAGAAAGCACAGTTTTTATGAAACATATCCCATTGAATACTAATACAAGTGCTAACGGAGCTGCGAAGAATATACCAATGTCTGCAGGTCCACTGAGGAAACATATAGCTCCCCCATATCCTATCTCTGATCCCCCGGACGATGCTACGTGGTAAACAACACAAGCTGTGATAAAAATTATAGCAAACACATTACAAAGTATGATATATTTGACAATGACTTTGGTTTCTTCCGATCTATTGGTGAATCTGCTGGCACCCATGTTCGTAAAGGTGGCACACATATGGTAGGCGCACACAGCCATCCAGGCAAATGCTGTCAACCAGAAATAATGTATTAAAATGGCCATAGCTCGACAAAGAATCACGTCAAACGTGAGCTGAATGCCGATCTGGAAAACCAACTGAGCGAAGAAAAGATGGAAGATGAGCGCCATCGTATTCCTGCCAGGTAGTGTCCGTAAAGGAGATACAATACCATACACGGTAAAAGTTATTAATAAACATAACAGTGATAACGATATACACACTATTGAGAGAATTGTCATTGCTATATTATCATCTTCTTCATCAATCGGCTTTTTCTCACTGCTATTGGAAGTTCTGATTAATTCTTGCAATCTTAATACAGTACTTTTGCAGAGTTTGAGCGAATCTTCACAATAGAAATGCTCAGACAGGTTCAGAGAAATGGTCATATTGGTGAGAAGTAATGACATCTCTCTCGGATCATAGGTGGCGTTTGTTTCTGATAAATTCGTTTCGATGTGAGGGCATTCTAAAATTCCATACACCGGGAGGTATTCCACACCATCGACACAAGAACCTCCGGAACAGTAAGGAAAATTGGGTGCAGAGATAAACGCAAGGGATTCTTCCTGAACGTGTTCAGTTTTGAGCCATTGTTCTTGAGCATCTGGACAAGACACGAACTGTGTTTCCAGTGAAACGTTCATGTTGTCCACAGAAAAACTAGTCCTCAATTTGTCAAGGTCTAACAAAGCTTGCTCCATTGATCTGATGCTGGTTTTGGCGGTCGACACTAAATTCCCATGCACTTGTATTCCAGAGAGAGAACGCTTTTTACGGTGGTGGTCATCTTTCTTTGAGTAGGGCTCAAACACAAGCCTCGTCAATGAAAGTGGTTCAAAGTTCCTCAGAGTTCTTTGTAGTTTTTGTTGATACAAAGTTGCAATATCAGCTGTGCTATTAACGGATACGTCCTGTGTTGGTTTCACTAGTAGGTTGATTGTGTATCCTAAGGCCTGACTAGTAAGGTACAGAGGTTTACACTCTCCATTCGAGAGGAGCCTCCGCTGAGAACACAGCAAAGTACGGCAACTTTTCTGAAAATAAATAAAAATAAAAACAGATAATTAAAAAATAAACAATTTGACCTGGGTCCGATGATTTACCCAAAATGCACCACAATATACATGAAATGTACCTAAATACAGGTGCAATGAGCCCCAATATATACTGTAATGCACTAATTAAGTTTTTTGACCCTCGGCATTTGATCAAAGACAAAGCTTTATTATGAATTTACAATCCAAAGACATGTGTTCTGGTTGCCCACAATTCCCTGTCATTCACGGGCCATAATTCAGTATTAAGCTTAATGCTATTGATTCATGCATGTCCCATGACATGAGTTATGCACAGATTTTATCGTGAAAGGTAAAACATGTTTAGTCCAAAATATGATATGAATCAACAATTGAAACAAAACGTTTTATTTATACTGTCAGAAAAGAAATTGATCGTTATCACAGACGAACTTCATTACACAAATATGGTATACATATGCATAGCACACTGTTGAAACTAAAATATGCCCACTGAATTTACAACATTTTTATTTAGGAAAAATAGTTTTATGTGTGGCACTCTTTAACAGCACCTACGGCTATCAATTGACCAGACAGCAGATAGCAGGAGTTGATACAGAAAAACAGGTATATAAAGTGAGACGGACGGACGGACGTAAAGCCCCCCCTCCACACACACACCCTCTTAATTTTATTTCATGGACGGGAGACAATCGAAAGATGTCAATCAGGCTTCAATAAGATGTTCATAATATGAAATGTATTTTTAAAATAAATGTTGAAAACAAAATAAAAAAATCTGACTATTTCGATCGGTGTTCTCTATACGATTATTGAAAAATATCCCCACGAGAAATATAGACTACGTTATAATAAAACGTTTATAAGCTACTATAGTCCCAGACTATAAGTGGTGTTATCAGATAGGACCAGCACATGTGGTTTTGCCGGAGGGCGTTCTGTCACCTATATTCATAGCACATTAGTCTTTAATCCTATTTGTTCTCTTGACACTAAAAAATAAATGAAACTAGGTCAGCTGATTTTTACCTTAATTCATTTTTGTATTCCTTTAAATGCAACCGTCTGCACGATTTAAACTCCTTTTTATATAGAGAGAAATAACTAACATTCTTTATTAGCCACGTGTTCCAGATCTAATCACTGACGTGTAAACATTCTGTATTTATCTCTAGATGACCTATATATAAAAAATAAACATGTAAGGGTCAGGCTTTCGGTTAGCTTAAGACCTTTACCCAGAATTTATGAATTCATATAAGCGATTAACGTTTTTTTCTTTCTTCAAAAGTCGCTTGTTAACAATATAATCCTAATTAGGAACTGAAGTTCCGAGCATCGGTGAGGTTTCACAAGGCTAATCCTGTTTTAGAATTTTTTGATTTGGAGACACTGGGCAGTGATTATATAGACAAAGACTTCAAATTGTTAACTTTTCAACCAATTACAATTATGACTCACAGTTAAAGGATCATAAATGTCCCCTTCACCACATTGGCTTTCTTCTGAGTTATCCGGCTTTTTGATTGGCTGGTCGTCATTACTGGGGTCAGAGTTGAAGTCTATAAGGACACTGAGTGGTTTAGAAAATAATACTCTAACTCTTGGTACAACGTTAAAACGTGGATATGAAAAGCAGTTTTTATTTCTGTCCACAACAGCACCATTGCACATTGCACAAAATACGTTTCTGTATGTAGGCCTAGTAACATCATCCTGATAATCGACAGGATGATTGTAACCTTTACAGAGAGATTCCGTCACTCGGTTATAAATTTCCCACTTTCCAGTGACATTACACGCGCTGACAATGTTATTGACACAGCTCCGTAACGCCAAAAGCGTTCCATTTGGAGGTTCATTCGTCACTGTGCATTTCGGATCCTGCAGAAGAAATCTCCAAAGTTCATCTTTACTGGAAGCTTTTTCAGCCAATGACCCGACCAGACACTCTATTTTATACGTCCATACTGTATACCGCTGCACTCCAGAACATCGAGCACAATAAGAGTTTTTGTAAACAATATTTGTTGAGAGGTCAGTAACCGGTGTCGCTTGTTGATAGTCAGTCACATTGGCGTTCTCACATTTTGACACAGTGTCTTGGCTTTCAGGTGTTGACTGTGCACACTTGGAAACCATAAACATATAAAGAGAGTCTAATATTTTGTTATGGGTCAATTTTGGATGCCTTCGAACACAATCTACTGACAACGGTAGTGGTTTGTTGGGCGGGTCATTTAAAGCGATATCTGCACAACAATCTCCATATGAATGACAATCTGCATCACACTGACATCTGTAGCCACAACTGAAACAATTGGCTCGGGTATATGTTCCTATCGACGAATTGCAAAAA
Organism: Cryptochiton stelleri; assembly: GCA_031471745.1. Lineage (NCBI taxonomy): Eukaryota > Metazoa > Mollusca > Polyplacophora > Chitonida > Mopaliidae > Cryptochiton > Cryptochiton stelleri. The sequence goes on from JAUELC010037905.1 coordinate 9,327, forward strand.
CTTCTCTTGCCACAAGCTAAATCAACAACTTCTATCGCGGTCTGGAATATGGGTTTCGTTTCAACGACTGCATATGCAGAAGTACTGGGAATGATTCTGTCGAATGGTTGGGGTGATTTCCAAGTTGGTAAAGCCTGAGGCCGTCCAAATGAGACTAAATTTAGTCCAATTGTCAGCACAAAATACATTTGGCAAAATACGCCCATTGTTGATCTGCTATATTATTAGACCGGACAAAATAATATAATCTCTAAGGTAAATGCTTCAAGTAACAGTTAAGCATGTCACACCAGTTAACTAGGTTACTTATCTCAGCATGAACGAGAGTATATAAACATATCGTGTACCCTTAGAAAAAGCTCTGTACGAACTGTCACAATCGAAGTCCGAATTCATGCAATGAAGTTAACAACGTAAACATTGCTTTGAGTGTAACCTGATTGTAATTAGTGCAGCAATAACACGGATCTCCCATAGAAGATTAAATAACCTTCACAAAGTTAAATATAATTATCACTTTACTCCTTGTTCTTCTGTGGTTGCCTTCGTTTCGTCTATACTCTATAAGGGTCTGAAGCGTAGTGGTTAATCCATTCCCGGAAAACTTTAACCCTGTTGTAATAGAATAGCGTTTCCACTCCTTTCCCACGAGGACTCATTGTCACAACTCCCCTTAAACATTCAGTACACGTACAGTTTAGTATTGAACTCAATATGGTCAGGGGTAAAGGCACATGTGGTATCATAGATCCGCCTGTGTGATAATAGGTCTACGTAGTTTACACACCACCTTTAAACACGTATCGTTCTCCGAATAAAGGTCTCTACCGGCTCTTTTTATTCACACTTTAGTACGGGCAATATGCCTGATGTCAGCTCAAAATTCGATTATGTAAAAGTATATAACTGAATCACCGCTTCATCTGTTGTAAGTAACTTGAGGTACATATGTTCATCGGTGGACACAGTCTAACAAATACTGATTCAAGTTTCGTCACTCTGCTTGTCATGCGGAACCGAGCTCGTGTCACTGAGAACGGCTTTTGATTGGTCAACCCACGCAAAGAGGCTTGGTATTAACTTTGACCTTTGCTATGGAAACTGACGATTGGTCAAAATTCAGTTGTAAATTTTAGATAGGGACATAGTAGATATTAAAAGCAGTGATCTGATCTTGTTCCAATCTGCACATCAACTGTTGTTAGTTATTTTTTATCTGATAAGTTAACCCCCAAAATGTGCTAATGAAATACTTCAGGTCTACTGGTCGTTTACCAGAGTTGTACGTTAAGTTTATCACATGAAACAGGTTAGTGGGAACCATAGTAAATACAGCCTTAGTATTTATATTTCAAATAATCCCGTGCAGTACGGTTGGCAGAATGATACCTTACGAAAAATCCTTTTCCATAATTCACGGCATGTTGTGTATATTATGTATACTCAGGAACTCAATTGCACGGACACTTGCATTCCGTTCACATCAGTTTATTACATGATACTTTATCTTGGTCTTATCCTGTGTCAAAATATCTATCTTATTATTCATCATATCATTAAACTAATCAATGAAATATTCCCCCTTTATAAATACACAATATATACTACTGTACATTGTATAGTTTCGATGTAAACAAAAGTCTAGCCAAGGTGCCAGATAGTAGATAGAGTTCTTTTTTCTATATATACTCTTAATAGTGGGCTTATAATGTACGCGGTAATTACATACACTTACATCTACAGGCTCCATTCCTTTGTTTATTAGACCGTAAACGTCTGCAAGCTGGTTCTCTGTTTTAATGGGTAATGTAGATAATTACATTCCTGTTACATGTTCCGGTAAAATATTTTTTTGTCAATCGTTCTAAAATCCTACAGATACATTCTGATGCAGAATGCATATTGCGAATTTGTGATCATATTCGCAACAAGGCACAACACGAACAAATCGCGAATGCATTAAGTCTACTTGATCTGCGTTGGAATCTATGTTGTAAATGAAACTTATTAATAGAACGCGTTTTGCTACACGCATCGGTGCTTTCGGCGATAGAAGTTTATAACATAATGTATCTTACATAAGAAATCCCACCGATAAGTTCAGCATAACAGAGTAAAGAGACAACTCCAAAGAATGATGAACAGTTCATTGGCTGTATATTTGGGTTTATTTAAACCATCTTCAGCAGTAAATTTTCAAAGATCACTTAAGTATTTATACCAGGAAATATGCAATTAATATATGTGAATGTAGCATTAAACACGATTCAATGGTCAATATTAAAAACTGTTAAATATAAAATTCTGTTACAGTTAAGGGGATAGATAAAGAGCTGTGGTGATAATGTGCATGTTGATATTTGACATATATTGTGAAAACATTGTGAGATTGTTGAGTAGATGTGTGTTTAACGTATCGTCTAGTAAACAGTTCGATATTATGTAATACATAGATATCATATTCAACATAATCTTAAAATATTGGAATAACAAAGTCCAGTTAGGTTGAGTGACATTGACTGCTACAAATTTATATATTATTCCTTTCATACTATTCATATCAACATTATATAACTTTTAATTATTCCCAAAATATTACTTTATTACCTTTTTATTACATTATGCAATTGTCTGTACTAGCCTTGTCTTTTTACTACATCTGTTAGTATTTAAACGTTTTTGTAGCTCAACCTAACTGGACTTTGTTATTCCAATTTTTATTGGATAAAGTTGAATATGATTAAGAACCACCACTGGCTTGAGTGGTAGAACTCGCCGCAGAAAAGTGTGGGGGGAGAGGTGATTGGCTGTTATTGGGACCTGAGAGTTGAGAGAGTTGTAAGTTTAAAATAATGCAAATAAATTTTGTTTGCAGTAAAATACCTTGTGAAATATGGCAATAGTTCATTTGCAGCTAAACATAAGAATGGATTTTAGTGGTTTAAGCAATCAGCCCCAGCTGCAGACCCGTAGCTAGTTTACAACTTCGTATGTGACCGAAACGGGAAAATACCATGTAAAAATCTGTCGACTTCTGCTTGAGAACACAACGTGCAGTTTACTGCAGTATTAAAAGCGACTTAACGCATTTCATGGCCACGAAAGACTTCAATCTCGCACACTAGACAATTAAAACCATACTCACAGCAACAAAATAACGCAGAATGTCTTTCATCCGCGGTTAGAGCCGGTTTAGCAATCTCTACCATCGGCTCACTGACATTCACCTTTGTAGTGGGGTTAGCACTTCTTTTATTTCACGTGGCAAATATTGACGTATCCTACCGACAGGTTTACAATTAAATCGGCCTTCCGTCTGGTTAAGTAAACCAAAGCCTCTCTGTTTCTCTTTTAAGACTATGTTTTTATCGTAGGTATGCACAGATTCGGTTGTTGTTGTTGTTGGTTAATCAACGGCGTTGATCTTTGTTTA